>VFSX01000191.1:182500-331976 GCA_016618255.1 Chlamydomonas sp. UWO 241 | reverse complement strand
CTGCCCCTGCTGCTGGCCCTGCTGCCCCTGCTGCTCCAGCTTCCCTTGCTGCTTTCACCCCTTAAAAGTCCGCCCCTGTCCCTGCTGCTGCCCCCCCCCCAGCCCGCCCCTGCCCCTGCTACTGGCCCTGCTACTAGCTGCCCCTGCCCCTGCTGCTGGCCCTGCTGCCCCTGCTGCTCCAGCTTCCCTTGCTGCTTTCACCCCTTAAAAGTCCGCCCCTGTCCCTGCTGCTGCCCCCCCCCCAGCCCGCCCCTGCCCCTGCTACTGGCCCTGCTACTAGCTGCCCCTGCCCCTGCTGCTGGCCCTGCTGCCCCTGCTGCTCCAGCTTCCCTTGCTGCTTTCACCCCTTAAAAGTCCGCCCCTGTCCCTGCTGCTGCCCCCCCCCCAGCCCGCCCCTGCCCCTGCTACTGGCCCTGCTACTAGCTGCCCCTGCCCCTGCTGCTGCCCCTGCTGACCCTGCTGCTCCAGCTTCCCCTGCTGCTGTCCCCCCAAAAGGCTGCCCCTGCCCCTGCTGCTGGCCCCTACACAGATCGCACCTGCCCCTGCCACTGGCCCTGCCAGTAGCTGCACCTGCCACTGCTGCTGGCCCTGCTGCTGGCTGCAGCTGCCTTTGTTTCTCCTGCTGCACGTGCTGCTCTCCCCTCTAGTAAGCCTGCCCCAGACCCTGCTGTTAGATCCAGCTGCCCCTCTGGTGCTGGCCCTGGTACTAGCCATGGTAGCCGTGCCGCTCTCCACTCTAATAAGCCCGCACCTGCCCCTGCTGCTGGCTCCACGCCGCATGCGCCTGCCACTGGCCGCCATCGGCGCCGGGCGGGTTAACGTAGGGATCGGTCACCAGCTGCACCTGTTCATGTGTGTGTGTGTGTGTGTGCGTGTGTGTGTGCACGCGCGAGGGTTGAGTGTGTGAGTGTTGCCGTCGGCGCCGGGCGGGTTGGTGTAGGGGTCGGTCACCAGCTGCACCTGCTTGTGTGTGTGTGTGTGTGTGTGTTCACCATGGCACCCCCTCCCTTGCACGCCCTCCTGCTGTTCGGCATCGTCGCGGTCGGATTTGCATCCAACGCGCTCATCGCCGCCATCGGCTCCACCGGCATGCTCATCGCCCTCGCGGGCGCCACCGTCGCGCTGATCGCCAGGGACCACGCCGGCTACCGCGCGGGAGTCGGCCTCCTTCTCGTCCACCTCGGTCCCGTGCTCGCTGGCACAACCGAACTGGACCTTTCCCATGAGCTCTACGCTCGCATCTCCTTCGACCGCCCCGCCGCCCAGCCGCCCCACGACGGCCAAGCAGCGCAGCCCGCCCAGGCCCACGCCCCCCAGGCAATCGCCGCCGCCCACCCATCCGCCGCCCGCCAGGCCCCCATGCGCATACCCATGCGCGGCGCGCGGCGTGGTCCCGCCCCCCCTGCCGGCAGCAGTCGAGGAGGCCCTCGCCACCCTCCCCCCTTCCCCGACCCCCCCCACCCTGGACCAGATGACGAGCCACCTCACCGCGGCCATCCACTCAGCGGCCAGATCCACCCTTGGCCCCCGCCCACGCGAGGTCCCCATCCACTTCTACCTCCCCCCCGAGACTCTCAAACTCGCCCACGACCTTCAGTCCATGCGTTCCGACAGTACACTGACTGGCAACCGCGACGCCCCCAAGGAGGCGCGCATGACTGCCGAGCTCAAGTCCGCCATCGCACGCGCCACCAACAAGCACTGGGACGGTGTCGCTCAACGCGTGCAACACGATTTTGATTTTTGACAACAACAACCCCCACTCCGCCCACCGCATGCTGTCCAAACTCGTCGGCCGCCCCCCTTCCGCCACCCTCCCTGCCCTCCGTGTCGGCGACCACCTGTGCTTTGGAGCTCAGGCGGTGGCAGACGCGTTTGGAGAATATTTCCGTGTCCTCCACACTCCACTCCGCTCGGAAGTCGACGAAGCCACCCTCGCCTCCCACCTCATCTTCACACCCACCACCCCCGCACCGCCCCCGTCTCCCTCCCCCTCCTCCTCCTACACTACCCCCGCTCCGCCTCGTCCCCCTCCCCCCCCACCTCCCTCCGTCCCCACCTCCCCCTCCCCCCCTTCCCTCCCCTCCCCCCTCCCTTCCCTTCCCCTCCCTCTCCTCCCCCTCCCCCACTTTCGCCCCCCCCCTTCCCCCCCTCCTCCTCCCCGTCTTGCCTCCCCTCCCTCTCTGAGCGAGGTGGTCTCCGCGATCAAATCCCTCAGAAACTCTGCCCCCGGCTCTGACGACATCACCTCCCCCCTCCTCAAACACGGCGGCACCGCATCCGCAACCGCCCTCCACCAGATCATCCTTACCTGTTGGAACACCACCTCCATCCCCGCCGCGTGGAACCAAGCAGACATCTGCCCCCTCTACAAGGGCGCATCCTCGGGCCCACCCACGCGCAGCAAGTCCTACCGCGGCATCTCCCTCCTGCCCGTCGCTGGCAAGGTCTACACTCACATCCTCCTCAACCGCCTCAAGCTCCAGCTGGAGCCCACCCTCCACACTTCCCAGTTCGGCTTCCGTCCGGGCCGTGGCACCTCCGATGCCATCTTCACCCTACGACGCCTCCAAGAGGAGTCACACCGCGCCCGCGCCCCCCTCCATGTGGCTTACGTCGACCTGTCCAAGGCGTTCGACAGTGTCAACCACGCCGCCCTTTGAAAAACCCTCCTCCACCGCGGCGCGCACCCTGCCCTCCTCGCACGCATCGAAAGCCTCTACTCTGGTGCCACCGCCAGAGCCCGAGTCAACGGTGCATACTCCGCCCCTTTCCCTCTCAAAGCTGGCGTCAAGCAAGGCTGCCCCCTCTCCCCCCTCCTCTTCAATGTCTACATCGACACAGTTGTCCGGTCTCTGATTGCCCAGCTCCCCAACGCTGGCATTCAAATTGGCTACATGATCGACGGAAAACTGTACACCCCTGAGTCCCGCAAGGACTTTTTGACCACCGTACTCCCCCTCCTTCTCTATGCCGACGACATCGCCCTGCTCGCCCCCTCCGAGGAAGACCTCCGCACCATGCTCACCCTCCTTGACCGCATCTGTTCAGACCTGGCCCTTGCTATCAACTACGACAAAACCGTGGTAAAATCCCTCGGCCACCCTTCTGCCCACACCGTCCCCTCCGCCCCTATCACCATCCCCTCCAACTCCTCATCTACCCCCCACCTGGTCCACTCCACCTCCAAGTTCAAATACCTGGGAAGTATTCTGTCCTCCCCCGCCGCCCCTTCTGATGACGCTCCCAACACGTCTGATTCCGACATCCTCGACTCAGAGATCTCACGCCGGATCGGAAGTGCCTGGTACGCCTTCAATCGTCTCACTCCCCGGTTATGGAACTCCAACTCAATCTCTCCCACTACCAAGATCCACCTCTACAACGCCTTTGTGATCTCTCACCTACTGTATGGCTGCCAGACATGGACGTTGAACAAGGCCCACATCCACCGACTTGAAGTAACCCACAACCGTTTCCTCCGCCTCATCAAGGGCATCCCTCCTCACACCACAGAGCACACCTCCACCACCACGATGCATGCCTCCCCCCCCTGTACGTTCCCCATCATCGACACGATCAACAAGCACCGTGCTACGTTCATCGGCTCCCTCATCCGCCGCCTCCCACCTCCCCCGTCCCCCGCCCCTCCATCTCCACACACCCGCCCGTCCCTTCTCCCCCCCCACTCCCTCCCGACATCATATACCCCCCCACTGCCGCCCTTTTCGCGTACCGCCGACCGGACATGACTTCGCTCTATGCCGGCGGCGCCATCACATCCTACCGGCTCAGCGCCGGCGACTTTTTCGCCCACTCCGTCAAGTTCCGTTCCTCCGCAAACACCCACTTTTCCAACTTCAAACGCGACATCTCCAAGCACCCCGAGTTCATGGACCTCTTGTCCAAGCGAGTCACACCCGAGTGGATCCTCTTGGCGAGATTTCCACAACTGTGGAGGTCAATCTGCCGAGACCTAGTTTAAACTCAGTCGAAGCGGAGTGACGAACACAGCCGTCAGTGACCCGCATTTGCCCCTTTCCCCCGTTGCTTTTTGAATGAGGTTATTCACCCGATTGTTGGCGCACGGTTGATCACCCGCCTCCAAATGGAATCTCCTCAATGATGACCAGAAACAGCCTAGCTAGGTCTGCCGTGCAGAGTTCTCTGTAACGATATCTCTCTCTCTGTGTGTGTTTGTGCGTGTGTGCACGCGCGAGGGTTGAGTGTGTGAGTGCTGCCTTCGGCACCGGGCGGGTTGGCGTAGGGGTCGGTCACCAGCTGCACCTGCTTGCGTGTGTGTGTGTGTGTGTGAGTGTGAGTGTGTGTGTGCGTGTGTGTGCGTAGGTGTGTGTGTGGGGGGGTGAGTATTGCCGTCGGCGCCTGACGGGTTGGCTTAGGGGTCGGTCACCAGCTGAACCTGCTTGTGGGAGTGTGTGTGTGTGTGTGTGTGTGTGGAGCTTCTTGGTTGTGGCATGTGTCCCTACCACATTCCCAACAACTCAGGCAGCGCCTTCACTTGCGCGGATCAGGCGGCGCCTCAGGCGGCGCCTCGGGCGCTCCGACCGCCTGAGGCGTCGCCTCAGGCGCACCCCCGATCGCCGTAGGCGCCGCCTGAGGCGCCACCCGACCGCCTTGGGCGCCCACCACCGCCGGAGGCGCACCCCCGACTGCCGCGGGCAGTCATGAAAGCCTTCACTTGCGCGCCTCAGACGCTGAGATTTTGGTAGGGACACGTGCATACGTGGTTGCATGTGCTGAATCTTCAAGCACCAACCGACGGGCAGGGCTCCTCATGGGGTCACTGATGCGGCCCCCCTAGGAGGAGCGGAGGTAACTTCTATAAAGTAGAGGTTCCGAGGCCCAGAACCCCCCCAATACTGCGCGCCCTGAATTAAACAGCGGGGGCATCCTCAGGGTAAGGCGTTACAATCGCCTGCACTCTGCTGTGCCCCTACCTGTTGCCCCTGCGAGTTCGGGAAGCTCGCCTGCGCGTACTGCGCGTGCATCGCCTGCTGCGCCCTCTACCCTGTACAAGTGAGGCGGTACAAGGCGGTACAAGGCGGTACGTGTACGTAAGGCGGTACACTAGCCTGCACTCTCCTGTATGTCCCTATCTGCTGTCCCTGCAAGTTCGGGAAGCTCGCCTGCGCGATGCATCACCTGCTGGGCCCCCTACCCTGTACAAGTAAGGCGGTACAAGTTGGTACACAGCGGTACACGTAAGGCGGTACACTAGCCTGCACCCTGCTGTATGTCCCTACCTGCTGCCCCTGCGAGCTCGGGAAGCTCGCCTGTACGTGCTCATGTATGGGCCCCTGCCCTGCGTACAAGTACCTACGGCTGTACAATTTCCGAGGAACACACTGGAAAGGGATTGCAGCACTCTGCTGTAGCAATCTGCTGAAGCGCTCTAATGTAGCACCTGAATGAAGCACCCTGCTGAAGCACTCTGCCCCTACCTGATGCCCCTGCGAGTTCGGGAAGCTGCCCTGCGCGTACTGCGCGTGCATTGCCTGCTGCGCCCCTACCCTGTACAAGTGAGGTGGTACAAGACGGTTCACGTAAGGCTGTACAGTCGCCTGCACTCTGCTGTATGCCCCTACCTGCTGCCCTTGCGAGTTCGGGAAGCTGGTCTGCGCGTACTGCGCGTGCATCGCCTGCTGCGCCTCCTACCCTGTACAAGTGAGGCGGTAAAGGCGGTACAAGACGGTACACGTAAGGCGGTACAATCGCCTGCACTCTGCGGTATGCCCCTACCTGCTGCCCCTGCGAGTTCGGGAAGCTGGCCTGCGCGTACTGCGCGTGCATCGCCTGCTGCGCCCCGAGGCTCGGATGGTTGGGATCGTATGCTGGGTTTGGTGCGTACAGCTGTTGCTGCTGCTGCTGCTGCTGGGCCTGCTGTTGCGCCTGCTGCTGCTGCTGCGCCGGGGGCGCGAACTGCATCTGCTGCGCCTGCTGCTGCGCCTGCTGCTGCGCCACAAACTGGTGCGCCATCTGGTCCGCGGCAAAGCCCTCATCGGCTGCGGGGCGTGTCAAAAGGGTTGAGGGTTAGGGGGTTGGGGGTTGTAATTTGGGGATTCAGGCGTCCACGAACTGGTGCGCCAAATGGTCCGCGGAAAAGCCCTCAGCTGTGGGGCGCGTCAAAAGTGTGGACAAAGGTGTGGGCACCGGCATGAGGGTTGAGGATGTGGGGGCGTGCAATTTGGGGTTCATGCGTCCAGAGACTGGTGTGCCATCTGGTCCGCGGCAAGGCCCACGTCGGCTGCGGGGCGCGGCGCAAGTGTGGACACAGGTGTGATCACATGTTTGGGGGTTGAGGGTGCGGGGGCGTGCGATTTGAGATTCAAGCGTCCACAAACTGGTGCGCCATCTGGTCCGCGGCAAAGCCCTCGTCGGCTGCGGGGCGTGCCAAATGGGTTGAGGGTTAGGGGTTTGGGGGCGTGCGATTTGGGGTTCCAGGCGTCCACAAACGCCATAACGCCGCAAAGCCCTCGTCGGCTGCGGGGCGAGTCGTGTGTGGGCACGCAGGTGGGCACCCAGGCTTGAGGGTTGAGGTTCTGGGGGCGTGCGATTTGGGATGCAGGCGTCCACAAACTGGTGCGCCATCTGGTCCGCGGCAAAGCCCTCGTCGGCTGCGGGGCACGTCAAAAGTGTGGACACAGGTGTGGACACATGTTTGGGGGTTAGGGTATGGGGCAGTCTTGGGGTTGAGGCGCCCACCAACGCCAAAACACCGTCCAAGCCGCCGGCCGCTGCGCACACGGCAGGCGCGTACAGGTGGTGTGCTGATACACGGGGAGCCAAGGGGGGGGGGGGGGCGCGGGTCATCCGCACCAAAAAGCTGACCAGATGATGGGGTGTTTTGGGTCCTCCCACAGGCATCTCCCCGCACCCCTCAACCTCGAATCGCGTTTCTAATAATCCAACCGACTCTGTCAGCGTGGGGAGCAGTGTGAAGCAACACGCGTGCAGGCAGGTTTATGGGGTGCGCGCGCACGGCGGCGTCGTGGGGTGGGTGCAGGGGCGTGCGTGTGAACGTTTGTGGCGCCTGCACGCAGCCTCGGCACCCTTGCGTGCACAGCGCCTGCCTGCTCTTCCCTCTGCCCCCCCCCCCCCCCCCCCCCCCCGCACCTTCGCCGAGTGGTCGCGCCCCGTGGTCGAAACTCCCCATGCCGCCTGCCTGCTGCTGTTGCTGCTGCTGCTGCTGCTGCTGCTGCTGCAGGCTCATGCCCTGCATCTGGTACGCCAGCTGTTGCTGCTGCCCCTGGTCCCCCATGCCAGGCTGCCCCATGCCCTGGTACAGCGCTGGGTCAGGCATGTACATGGCCTGCTGCTGCATGGGCGCGGGCTGGCCCTGGTAGGGGTACTGCATGTGCTGCGCGTCGAGCGGGTGAGCGGGGTACTGCAGCTGCGGCGCCTGCTGCCCCATGCCCATGCCACCCTCCTCAGGCACGGCAGGGAGCGCGTTAGCGGCGCCGACCTGCGACCATGTGCATGCATGCGGGCACGTGGGAGGCAGCTCCCCCCCCCCCCCTTCTGGGGGACCGGTCGCATGCGCCATGCGCGCATGCGCCATGCCCTCCTGACCTGGGCCATGGCCCCAAGTCAACAGCCTGACACACGGCACCACAACCACCACCGCCCTCACCTGCTCGCCATACTGGGGGCGCCGGCGCAGCGCGGAGATGCGCGTGAGCACGACCTTGACCTTCAAGTTTGTGACGGGGTCGCGGCTCACATAGTGCACGCTCTTTATTTCCTCCATCTTTCCGCCGAGCTACTGTGGCTGTTCAGCGTCTGTGGGGGGCCACGGGGGGCGCGCTGGGGGGAGCGGACCCCATTTGTTGCTCTCCGTCTGGCGTTCCTGTTCGTTCGAAATCTGAGGCTTTTCGTGCCGCTACCTCCACCAAACCGGGCTTCACAAAAACGGGCAAGGTATACGGCGTTCCACGGAACGCAAGCGCGCACAGGTCTCTGGGCAAGGATCTCACACCCACACTTTCCCCTAGCGCGAGCTCCCTCTGCGACCCCACTTAAGGCGTTAAGACCGTGCTGTGCTCGGCGCTTAGAGGCCGAGCACCTAACTAGGACGGCACAGGGAACCTCGTGCTCGTGGAATACCGTACCCGTCCACTGATCGGGCTGCGGCGTAGGAGCTTCCCCATTCAAGGTTTTTTTGTCTCCGTGAAGTGTGTCTATACTACATGTTCTTCTCTGCTGCACTAGAGCGCCACGGCACTCCCGGCGCGCGCTGAAGAGAACCCCTCCCCCTCGGGACCCCTTCCCCCATTCACACGGTTGGCAGGGGTAGGTACGCTGGCGGGGGTAGGCTGGCGCTTGTGCGGCATCACATGCTCCTTTTACCGCCCCTAGACTTTTAGTCTGGGCCTTCTAGAGAGGTGTGTTTTCCTTGTCAGGATTTTTTTTTAATTATTCCACAGCCGGATTCTGCTTTGACGGCGTTGGCCGTTGACCTCCCGTCGACCGTATGCCCTCATACATAGGTCATTTGAAAGCTGTTGACGTGTTCTGTCCGGCGGCATTGTCGGACTTACAATCCACTGGATGGGTAAAGCTGTGTGCATGGTCAAAGTACAGCCGGAATACAGCCAAATGGCTGTGTAGAGCCGAAAAGGAAATCACTCATACCCCGGGGTCTTCACATGTGGAAACAACCGTACAACACCCTCAGCAGCTGCGACCTAATTACTCTTGTTATTGTAAGGTTTCTGCGTCGCTTCGCGTCCCGTTCAGTGGCGTGGCCATGTGCCCCCTACCCCGGCGGAAGCCCACATGCTGGCTCTCGCCCAAGGGATAGCCAAGTACAGGGAGCTGAGGGAGGTGCTAGTGTTGGGGGACCTCAACGCCCGCACCGGACAAGCCGACGACAGGGGGAGGCACAACGCCGAGGGGGGTGACCCCGCCCTTGCGTTGACTGCTTGGGACATCACACGGGCTGGGCGGGTAGGACAGCGGACGTCTGCCGACCACGGGCCGCAGAACGCGCACGGGAGGGACCTGATTGGACTGTGCTAAGACACCGGGATGGTGATCCTGAATGATCGCTTGCCAGAGGATGAGGGGGGAGCACACACATTACACGCAACAGACAGGAATGCGCACAGCGTTGTTGACTACCACGTCGCATCGCCGGCACTCATGTTTAGCGAGACGGGGGCCCCGCGGGAGGGGGCTACGCTCAGGGTGCATACGATCCCCATCCTGCCAGGCTGGAAGGGGTCCTTTGACCACTGCCCAGTTGTGCTGACCATGGGCGAGGCGGCCGGTGAGGCGGTCGCCACGCCACACCCCACCATGCCATGCACCACACCAACTAGATTCAGATGGCCTGAGGGGGGGGAGCGTGCCTACGCACGGGAGCTGCAGGGGGTGGCGGCAGAGATCAAGGGGGCGCGGGAGGTCCCCACGGTAGATGAGGAGCAGGCGCTTCTAGAAGGGGCGGTTGAGCGGGCAGCGCGGGCGCTGCACGCGTCAGGGGCGGCTGGGGCGGTGCTGGTAAAACCAGGGGGGGGGGGCGCATCAGTGCGACCACACAACACATGGTATGCCCAGGAGTGCAAGGAGGCACGGCAGGCATATCGAGAGGCCGAGAGGGCGCACGGGGCGCAGTCGCCGCTGACCTCAGCAGCGTTCAGGGCGTGTAGGCAGACCACACGACGCGTGCGCCGGGCATGGGAGGCCCAGGAGTACGACGCTATGCTCAAACACATGCATGGCGCCCCCAGGAAATTCTGGCGCAAGGTTAAACCAGGGAGCCAGGGAGGGGGGCTGAGGGATGTAGAGGGGTGGACGACCTACTTTGAGGGCCTGGTTGGGGGCGAGCACGCCCATGGGGAGCTGCAGGAGGGGGGGAACCCGTTTTCGGATGCCTCCGAGGGAAATAAGCAGCGGGCACGAGCACTCAACGCTGGGCTGACCGAGGACGAGGTGAGGACAGCCCTCATGGGCATGGCGGCGGGCAAAGCGCCGGGCGTGGACGGCGTACCGGTAGAATTCTATCAAAGGGCATGGACTGGGGAGGGGGAGACAGGGGGTGGGGGAGAGGGGGAGGGGAGCGAACCGCGACACGCGCTGCTTGAACCGATCACACATCTACTCAATCGGGTCTTCCGCGAGGGGTATCCCAAAGCATGGCACATGGGGGCAGTCACGCCGGTGCCGAAGAAAGGCAATCTGGACGAGCGGGACAACTATAGGGGCATCACGGTGGGTGGGGCGCTTGCTAAGCTCTATAGTCTGGTGCTACTCCGCAGACTAGACGACCTTGCTGAGAAGGGCGGCCATAGAGCCGCCGGGCAGGCAGGGTTCCGGAAGGGGCGGGGGACCCCTGACAATGCCTTCATCCTACAGCACATGATTGAGAGGCGCAGCCACGAGCGAAAACCGCTGTATACTGCCTTCATCGACTTTAGAAAGGCATACGACTGCGTGCATCGGCAGCTCATGTGGGAGTGCCTCAAGAGCCTGGGGGTGGGGGGGGCGGTTTTAGCAGCCCTGACATCAATGTACGATGGGGCTGGTATGTGCGTGCGCATAGACGGCACGGTGGGACCAGGCTTCACCACACGCCAGGGGGTCATGCAGGGCGACCCAATGTCGCCGCTTTTGTTTGGGCTGTTTATCGACTCACTAGAAGGGGAGCTTCACGCACAGATGCCAGAGGTCGGGGTCCCCCTGGGGACAGGAGCAAACAGGCGGCTCCTACGGTTACTCTTGTATGCAGATGACCTCGTGCTCATGGCAGAGACGCCGGAGGCGCTCCAGCGCTTGCTAGATGCACTTCACGTTTTTTGTAGGTCGCACGCTCTCACTGTCAATGTCCGCAAATCTGAGGGGGGGGTGTTTAACGACCAGCACTGCCCGGTCACGAGCGCCAGGGGAAGGGTGACCCTAAAGTACGCTGGTATGGACCTGCCCATGAATCACGAGTTAAAATATCTGGGCATGCTTTTGGGGAGCCGTCAGGCAATAGGCGCGGGGCTGGAGCAGAGGCAGGGGGCGGGCCAGCGTGCACGCTTCGCCCTAGCGCGCAGATACAATGCCATGGGCCTCCACAACGTGGGAGTAAAGGCGCACCTGTTCAATGCACTGGTGCGACCTGTAATTAACTACGGGTGCGAGATCTGGGGCCCAGGGTTGATGGCGGGGGCGGGCATGGGGGTACAGGGGATCTTCTCGGGGGCAGCCGACAATTGGGGGGTGGCTGGAGGGGACGGGGGCCCCTCCAAGGCGGCGCGCCGCAAGTGGCGCGCCCTGCACTTGCAATCTGTGCGGGAGGCCCTCCGTATTCGCAGGTGTGGGCAACAGCTATCGCTGCTGGCGACGGAGGTAGGCTGGCGACCGCTGTCGACCGACTGGCTGCGGCAGGCGGCGCGCTTCTGGGCGAAAGCGCTACGGCGGCCGGATGGCGATCTGCTGAGTGCGGCCATGCGGGAGAGCTGGGAGCAAGCGGCGGGTGGCGTGCGAGAGAGCTGGGTGGCACAGCTGAGCGAGTGCCTCAGCACAGTGGGGCACACGCTGGTGTGGGGCCAGGAGGCGGGGGGCATCGCCCGCCTGCTGGAGAGCAGCGGCGGGGTGGCTGGCATCAGAGACCAGCACACCAGAGCTGCCAGAGGACGCCAACCAGCTCAGCGTCGTCCGCTCAGTGCCTGACTCAAAGTCACACCGCTTCAAGATGCGCACTTACTTGCGGTGGATGGCGGACGACTGTGGCGGCGCACCAATGCTCTGGACGGGGCTGAACAGCGCCGCCCAGATCACGACACTCGCACGCTTTAGAATGGGGCTGCATGAACTGTAGATAGAGAAGGGGCGCCACACGGCGCAGGCAGAGCCACGCAGCCAGAGGCTCTGTCGCCTTTGTGGCATGCGGGAGGATGAGGCACACGTGATTTTTGAGTGCCGAGCGTATACGGAGACACGCGTACAGTTCCACACCCTTTTCCTGAGCGTCCCTGGGGACGATATAGGCTTGGATGCGAAGATGCGGGCGTTTATGAACCCCAGCCCGGGGCTACTTTACCCTTGTTTTTGGCGTGACATGGCCAACTTTCTGGTCTCGTGCCTTGATATACGTAACACAAGCTTGGATATGGTAGAGGATCGGGAGGAATAATTGACCTGAAGCGAACGATGTTTTGAACTAGGAGTCAATGAGGCAGCCACAATAGTGGCGGGAACCCAAGCGTGGGTCCCCGAGGAGCTGCGGTGGACTGTGCCGCTTGCAGTGCACCGCAGCTGGCGCACCTGAGAAATGGCCACGCTGGGTCTCACACATGAAAGCTGCCTCAAAGATGACGACCTCAAAACGGAGTATGCAGAAGGAACATATTTATCCGCTGTAACCGGGGGGACGCCATGCGGCACCGATCTCGACGAGTTGATCGACGAGCGGAGGAGCTGGCGTCCGTCAATGCATGCTGGACAGTGGTTAAGATGGCTGCCCGTGGAGGCGGGCTACCATCACGGCTTCAGCGGTGGCGACCGCCGAGGCAACACAGAGTAAATCCGCTTCACCAATCGCAGCGTTCGTCACCGCGCTCATCCTCGGGGTCGCTCGTCTGCCGGTGACTGGCGTTGGAAGGTCTTCAGGCAGCCTCCATGACAACTCTGTCGTCCATGCACCCCTGGAGGGTGGGACCTGGCCATGCATGAGGCATGGGGCGCCGGCTGAGCCCCATGCAAACGAGAGCTGGACAGCCATGCACTGCCAGGCGGGGACCGTTCCAGTCAGTGCCAGTCGGCTCTGCCGGCTTGACTGGCCACAAGGCCACTACTGTGACCCTGAGGAAGGTCCTCTCCTATATGCTCCTTGCCAGACATGTCTCTCAGAGACCGCTGTTTGGGGTAGTCTAGCCGACGGGAGCGGTAGTCTATCGGCCGGGAGCCGGCGGTACTCTAGTACTGAAGTGTGCTGGAGTATCGGCGGGTGTCTCTAATAGAAGAGTAGCCTGCTTAGCTGGAAACCCCGTGTTACTGTTACTGTAACCGGGGGGGCAAGCTTGCTCTCTAACCTATTACCAAATCCCACACTGTTGGTCACTACTGACCGCCTTTTCCAGCCCCTTTTTAGGTATTTGGGCTTAGGGATGTGCCCCTTACCGAGTCCTTCTGTGCCTCCCCCCTACAGCAGGGGGGGGGCCTGCGACACGTACAATGTCGTGCTCGGTGCAACAACAAGGGGTCAGCTTTTGCTCAGAGCCGGGTTAAGGGTAACAGGTTGAGAATCCTGTGAATGCTGGTTGAAATCCCAGTTAGAAAACCCCTTAACACGTTAGAGGTTGCGGCCCGGCTTGATATCCTTTTTGGCCACGTCTTGGCCTCTTTCCCCACGGGGGGATGTCTCTTCTGGCGATTGGCGACGAACCTGCCTTGCGTTTCCGTTTCCCAACATGCGCTCACCTACTTCAACAAGCGTTTGCTGCCGTTGCGGTAGGGGACCTAGGGGTGAGCCCACGCTCTTTACAGAGTTGGGGTTCCCTACCACCAACAGCCAGCCATCTCAGCAAGGTGCTCAAGCCATACGCGCCGAGCACGGTCTTATACGCCTTTAGAGGTGTCCCTGACTGTAACATCCATCATCACCCCACACCCACCACAAACAAACGGACACGCACGCACACACACCCTGACGCATTCACACACACACACATACACGTCAGCTCCGCCCCGGGGCGGGAATTTCGTCCTTCGTACCCGTGAATGTCTTCGATGATGGTGTGATGCTCACTGCGACAATGATCGGCGCAAGCGCTGGCAAGCGAAATGTGCAAATACAGTTAATGTCACCTTCCCCAACAAGCTAACGTCACGTTTTCTGCACTACTGGTGTCGGTGTGACCAGCGCGCATACGTTTGATGAAAATAGGCTGGTGTGGACAGGAGGGGGGTGAGCTCGAACTGAGAGACGGACTGAGAGACGGACGACACGACATGGCACAGACGACACTTACTCCCTAGCTTCTCTGGGTCTCTCGATTCGAAATTGGGGATGCAGGTACTTTGCATGTGTGCGGTCGAATTGCGCGCATGCCGACAGAGGCTGACAGGGGGGGAAAGGACGGCATCGGCGACATCACCTTCCGCCAGCTTCTATGGCCTCTGCAGATCTTTGGGGTCTATTGATATCGTGTCCATCGATCCGATCTGGTGTCTCCGTTTTTGTTTATTTGTAATGGCCTTTTCGCTGTCTTAACCCCGCGTCCCGGAATAAGGCAACCTCAACCTGTTTGGAGCGACCTCGTATCACTTTTCAGGAGCGTCACTTTCTCACACTTTCAGAATCGCCGCGCTCAAAACCGCACGAAATGTCGGTGGTCGCCCAGGGATTGGGTCTGAGCCTCAAGCGTGAGGACTGTTATACAATTGGCACCGACCTGGAAATTACACAGAACTACTCAGTCCAGTCAGCAGCGCTGCGTCTCAGAGCACAGCCCCTGGGCTAAGGGGGGAACGCCTCCCCGCAACCCAGACGCCCTGCTGATCCTTTGTCACAAAGCACATCGGCTGTGTCAACGTGACCGCCACCACCAGCCAAGGAGCCCTCCCCGCGTTCCACAAGGACCCCCAATAAACCCACCAACCCCGCGCGCCCCACCAGTGCATTTACCATGGTGGCAAGCTAGCACTGTGACGCTCGACAATAAGCTAGCGCCAAGCGCTCGGCCTTGGCCCGTCGCTTCGGTACACGCACGCATCAGTACGTGCGCGCCTTTGGCGGAATGTGCTCCATCTCCTTGTCCAGCGGCTCCATGTGCACCGGGCGGTAGTCGATCGAGACCTTGCCCTTGGTCGTCTTGTTCATGTCAAACCACCCGAGCGTGTGCTTGATCCACCTGCGGATGCGCACAGCACAATTTGTTTTGTAAGTTTTTTTGTACTTCTTCTAGGAGCCGGCCAGCTGACAGCTGCCTTAGCGTTGACCGCTGGCCGTCAAATATAGTCAATTTTCAAGCTCTTGACAAGCTCTATCTGATGGGATCGTCAGATTGTCAAGCAACTTGGCTGGCTGAGCTCTATCTGATGGGATCGTCAATAGCCAAATGGCTCCCAATGGCTCCCAGGCGCAGCACCATTGATGATGATGATGGATATTACAGTCTGTGTGACACCATTACAATCCCCATCACCGCACAGCCAATTGTGAGCAGTGCAACCTCTGCCGAGCCGCTCGAACCTTTGAGAAGCGTGCCGGAGCAAGCGGACTAGGGCGGGAGTGCGTCGCGGACAAACACATTCACTCGTCCGCACTGGTAGGCTGGCGCGCTGCGTGGCCTTGCGGGCTCTACTAGTGGAGCCTAGACGTGTTGTGTAGGCCTTAACTCACGCCCCGGGGTCCTCCGGGCGCGTACATGTAAAACTGTAAAACGTCCGCACTTGAGAGGGAAGCGCCTGGGCTGATGGCGACGGCAGTAAGAGCCCCCCCCCCTCCCCCGGGTGCGCACGCGTGCCACTCACTCCTTGTCGTTGCGCTCGGCAAAGTCCTCGCGCGCGTGCGCGCCGCGCGACTCCTTGCGCCGCTCCGCCGAGTGCATCGTGATGGCCGCGTTGATGAGCAGGTTCTCCAGCTCGAGCGTCTCCACCAGGTCGGTGTTCCAAACCATGCCGCGGTCAGAGACCTGTGTGTGTGTGGTAGTGGTGGTGGTGGGGGGGGGGCGTGCTCACGTGCGGAGGGCGGTGGGCGGGGCGTGGGCGGTGGGCGGGGCTTAAGCGGTGGGCTTAAGCGGTGGTGGGCGGTGGTGGGGTGTGGCGGGCGGCGTGGGCGGTGGGCGGGGCGGCGGGGCGGTGGGCGGGGCGTGGGCGGTGGGCGGAGCGGTGCACGCGTGGGGCGGTGGGCGTGCCCACAGTCCGTCACACGCCTTTGGTGGCGTATTCGGGACGTGGGGGGGAGACCTGGGGGTGTGGGGTGTGTGGGGGGGGTGCGTGTGCACGTGCGGTGGGCGGTGGGCAAGGCAGGAGGTGGGTGGTCAAGGACAGTCCGTCGGACGCCTTTGATGGCGTATTCGACCTGTTGAGTGCATGTGGTGGGTGCGCGCGCGCGTGCATGCGCGGGCGGCGGGCGGGCAGTGATGTGTGTGTGTGTGTGCGGTGGGTGGTCGAGGATACAGTCCGTCGGACGGCTTTGATGGCGTATTCGACCCGTCAGTGCGTGGGTGCGCGCGTGCGTGCGTGCACGGCCGGTGGGCGGAGGGGGCCCTTGCTGACGGAGTCCCCGCCCGCCCACCTACTCCACCACCCCACACTCACCCTGACGTCAGCGAACGACTCGACGCACTCGTCGATCAGCTCGACGCCCTCTGCCAGCGTCGACTGCGTGCGGAAGACCGCCGCGTTGTTCTGCATGATGCGCTGCATGCTGCGGCGCACCTGCGCGTGCGTGCGTGTGGGTGTGTGCATGCATGCACGTGTGCATGTGTGTGGTCGATTTTACAGTCTTGTTGGACGCCTTTTATGGCGTATTAGACTTGTGCTTGCGCACTCAATCCCCGAGGCAGGCAGATACTATCACCCGCACTAGTCCACTGAGTGGATACACATTGACTGTGTCCATCCCACTAGCTCTAGTACATCTGGTTGCGCCATGCGTCTCAGTTCGGGCAGCCAGTGTGTGTGTGTGTATGTGTGTGGTCGA
This sequence comes from Chlamydomonas sp. UWO 241, assembly GCA_016618255.1. Taxonomy (NCBI): domain Eukaryota; kingdom Viridiplantae; phylum Chlorophyta; class Chlorophyceae; order Chlamydomonadales; family Chlamydomonadaceae; genus Chlamydomonas; species Chlamydomonas priscui. Next base: position 315,322 of record VFSX01000191.1, on the reverse strand, counting down.
TTGTACAGCCCGTCGGACGCCTGTGATAGCGGATTAGACCCGCGCCCGCACCCGACACCTCAGCCATGCGCAGGCTCAGGCGCCCTTTGCGTTTCGCAGCATGTCCAGGCGTGCAATCGTGTCACACACACACACACACTGGCTGCTCTCGATTGCGACACTCCCGCCACGCGCCCGCAACCCCCGCACCTCGGCCGTGCGCAGGCTGCCCTTAGCGTTGCGCAGCTTGTCCAGGCGTGCGATCGACTCGGCGCCGGCATCTTCAGGCAGCGGCGCATGCGGGGCACCTGGCTTGAGCAGCTGCGTATGTAGGGCACCATCAAGAGTGGCGTTCAGGTGACAACGCGACCAGCGGACGGGTGGGCAGGCGGGTGGGCGGGAGAGAGGGGGCCCGAACACAGCCCCGACGAGACGCGCAAGTGAGCGGTCATGGCGCCTGGGGCGGTCGGGGACGCGCCGCAGGCGGTGGTGGGTGCCTAGTGCGGTCGGGGTGGCGCCTGAGGCGGTCGGGGCGGCGCCTAAGGCGGCGTCTGAGGCGATCGGGGGTGGGCGAAAGACCCCACGGGTCAGACCTCATAAGAATTGCTGGGGTGTATCGCTGTTAGGGGTGCAGGCATTGCCGGTGCATGCAGACGGCCCCATGTGACACTTGGTTAGTTGGTTGTCTGGGGGGGTGGTGGGAAGGGCACACACCTCCCCAACGCGGTTTGCGCACGCGCGCCCAAACACGACGATGTCGAGCAGCGAGTTGGCGCCGAGGCGGTTGGCGCCGTGCACCGACGCAGACGCGGCCTCGCCGCATGCCATGAGCCCGGGCACGGTCGCGTCGGGGTTGCCTGGCTTGGGGTTGATGACCTTTGGGGGGACGGGGTGTGTGTGTGTGTGGTGTGAGTGTGGTGGTGGCCAATTGTACATTCTTGGTGTGTTTGTGTGTGTATGTGTTCGTGTGTATGTATGTGTGTGTGTGTGACTCTGGGAACGGTCGTGTTGGGGTTGCCTGGCTTGGGGTTGATGACCTTGGTGTGTGTGTGTGTGTGTGTGTGTGGTGGCTGATTGTGCAGTCTTGCTGTGTTTGTGTGTGTGTGTATGTGTACGTGTGTTTGTGTATGTGTGTGTGTGTGGGACTCCGAGAACGTCGTGGTGGGATTACCTGGCTTGGGGTTGATTACCTTTGGGGGGGGCCATACACAGCTATTCAGTCAAAGCGCGGTCGCAAGATTTAGGCAGGGAGAAAGGGGGGTGGAGGTGGAGTGGGGGGGAGACAGGGGGGTGGAATATACTTGGCTATGAGTCGATGCGCAGTTGCGACAGGGTTGCCTGGCTTGGGGTTGATGACCTTTGGGGGTGGGGTGGTGTGTGGGTGGTGTGTGGGTGGTGGTTGATTGTGCAGTCTTGGTGTGTTTGTGTGTGTATGTGTTTGTGTGTGTGTATGTATACGTGTGTGTATGACTCCGGGAACGGTCGTGTTGGGGTTGCCTGGCTTGGGGTTGATGACCTTTGGGGGTGATTCATGTGTGTGTGTGTGTGTGTGCATGTGTGCATGTGCATCGGTATCGGTGCACAAGGGATAATCTGAAGTGATGTGATGTCTGGTTCAGTAACAGTAATGTGACTGTTCATCGGCTTTCCCCTCAAGACGACCATGTCTGGCCAAAAGAATCACGTGTGAGGGGCGGTAGCCACCAGCCGACTGCCTGCCAACGCGCAGTCCTGCAGCAAAAAAACGGTATTCCCAACAGCCCCCCCCCCCCTTACCTCGCCATGGTCGTTCGTCGGGATGCCGCCCATTTTGTAGTGGACAGAGGGCAGTACGGGCATCTAGTCCGAGAGCAGAAATGTCCCCCACAACGCCCGCTCCAATTACCTCGCCGTGGTAGTTCGTCGGGGCTCGATTAACGGAGGCGCGTTCCCGTCGCCGAGCCCTGGACCCAGCAATGCGGCGCTGCTGGTGACGAGGATCTCCGTGCCGCTGACGAGCGGGGTAAAATACGACTGGCCCGGTTCCTGCTAGACTGCCCCTCGGTGGAACACTTCAGGAGCGGCTTGCCCGGCGCTGCTATGGCTTGGCGAGTAGCCGCGGCGCTGCCGCGGCCCGTGCTGGGAGACGGCCCTTATCCTCCCCCCATGCAGGACGCCATGCGGCACCGATCTCGACGAGTTGATCGACGAGCGGAGGAGCTGGCGCCCGTCAATGCATGCTGGACATTGGTCAAGATGGCTGCCCGTGGAGGCGGGCTACCATCACGGCTTCAGCGGTGGCGACCGCCGAGGCAACACAGAGTAAATCCGCTTCACCAATCGCAGCGTTCGTCACCGCGCTCATCCTCGGGGTCGCTCGTCTGCCGGTGACTGGCGTTGAAAGGTCTTCAGGCAGCCTCCATGACAACTCTGTCGTCCATGCCCCCCGGGAGGGTGGGACCTGGCCATGCATGAGGCATGGGGCGCCGGCTGAGCCCCATGCAAACGAGAGCTGGACAGCCATGCACTGCCAGGCGGGGACCGTTCCAGTCAGCGCCAGTCGGCTCTGCCGGCTTGACTGGCCACAAGGCCACTACTGTGACCCTGAGGAAGGTCCTCTCCCATATGCTCCTTGCCAGACATGTCTCTCAGAGACCGCTGTTTGGGGTAGTCTAGCCGACGGGAGCGGTAGTCTATCGGCCGGGAGCCGGCGGTACTCTAGTACTGAAGTGTGCTGGAGTATCGGCGGGTGTCTCTAGTAGAAGAGTAGCCTGCTTAGCTGGAAACCCCGTGATACTGTGTGTTGCTGTGTTAGTTCGTCGGGATGCCGCCCATGTTAAAGTGGACAAGAGGGCAGAACGGGGATCTAATCCGAGAGCAAACATGTCCCCCACAGCGCCCGCTCCAATTACCTCGCCATGGTAGTTCGTCGGGATGCCGCCCATGTTGTAGTGGACCGTGGGGATCACGGGGATCGGCTCCTTGGTCACGTCCACGCCCGCAAAGATGGCCGCGGTCTCGGAGATGCCTGCGGGCAGGGGTGGGCAGGGCGTGCAAGGGTGGGTGCTGGGGTGGAGGGGCGTGGACGTGTGTTTTATGTGTGCGGGGCCTTCCCCCTGTCTTTCCTCTACCTACCCTCTTGACGCCTTTTGGCTTTCCTCTAGCTTCCTTCTGACCCCCCTCTGTCTTCCCTCTGTCTTCCCTCTGCCTTGCCTCTGTCTTCCCTCTGCCTTGCCTCTGTCTTCCCTCTGTCTTCCCTCTGTCTTCCCTCTGCCTTGCCTCTGTCTTCCCTCTGCCTTCCCTCTGCCTTCCCACTGCCTTCCCTCAGTCTTCCCTCTGTCTTCCCTGTCTTCCCTCTGCCTTCCCTCTGTCTTCCCTCTGCCTTCCCACTGCCTCCCCTCTGCCTTCCCACACACCTGGCAGACGCTCCGCCAGCAGCTCTGCCGGCAGGTGGTTGAGGTGCAGGTAGATGTGGTCCTTCTCAGGGCCGCAGCCACGCCCCTCGCGGATCTCCATCGTCATCGAGCGAGACACGACGTCGCGCGATGCGAGGTCCTACGGGCGAGATCAGGGTTCCAGGGTTCAGTGTGTGTGTGTGTGTGTGTCTGCGTGTGTGTCATCGAGCGCGACACGTCGCGAGATGCGAGGTCCTGTGTGCGTGTGCGTGCGTGCGTCACACGGCGCAGACTGCCTTGCCCCCAACCTGACGCACGCCAAGGAATACCCCCCCCCATCCATTCCGCCCAGCGCGCGTGCAAATTTGCGGACGGCGCGTAGCGCTCCATAAAGCGCTCACCCACGCTGCTGCCCAGGCTGGCCTGGCACCAAGGCGCACGCCCAGGAATTCAACACACACACACACACACACACATACAAAACTTCAAGTGGTGTCAAAATCGTCGGGGGCTCCCGCCCCGACGCCACCAATGGCGGACCAACTGGGCTGACAGGGTGCTGCTGCAGCGTGAGCGACTCTGGGTTTTGGAAAATCGGCTATGTCGCCGATTTGCCCTGATCCAGAGCGCTAGTGGCTGATTGAGGCACGGCGTCATACGGCAGGCAACTGCGAGGCATGCGGGGACGGAGGGCGGGCTGCTGGCAGGAGTCGGCGCCGCCATCGTCGGTACCCCCACGCAGCCACCGGCACCGGCACCGGGCAGAGGCTGCTGCTACGCTACAGCCAGGGAACCGGCTATGGGCATCGGCTATTGATTGACATCGGCTAAGGCTTCGGCTACGGCTAGGGACATCCTGCATCTGCACTCACATCGCATAGGCTACACGTCCGCCCTCAGGGCATCTGCATCTGCATCGGCCACGGCTACGGCCACGGCTACTGACATCGGCTGCGGCGACGGCTTCGGCCTACGGACTGCAGCTACGGCACGAATCGCGGGGCACTTCAGTGACCTGCATGGAGGGTCTCCATGCAGGGCGAATCTTACTTGCATGAGACACATGACGACGGAGGTGCACTGGCAGCAAGCGCCCTCGCAGCGCAAGCGCCATGCATGGAGGCTGGCGGCATGTCGGGCGTGCGCCACGTGATGAACGGAGGAGGAGGAGGGTGGCCAGGCTGGCTGCCCGAACAGAGACCGCACGGCGCGACCACATGTACTAGAGCTAGTGGGATGGACACAGTCAATGTGTATCCACTGAGTGGACTAGTGCGGGTGATAGTATCTGCCTGCATCAGGGATTGAGTGCGCAAGCACAAGTCTAATACGCCATTAAAGGCGTCCAACAAGACTGTAAAATCGACCACACACACAAACACACAACACGCGCACACACACACCGCCCAGTGCGCGTGCAACTTGGCGGACGGGGCGTAGCGCTCCATGAAGCGCTCACCCACGCTGCTGCCCAGGCTGCCCTGGCACCAAGGCGCACGCCCAGGAATTCAACACACACACACACACACACACACGCCCACGCTGCCCCGCGCGCGCACCTTTGCGGACTGCGCATAGTGCTGCATGCAGCGCTCGCTCTCGCTGCTGCGCAAGCTGCCCAGGAACCCAGGCGCATGCCCAGGAATCAACACACACAACACACACACACACACACGCACACACACACGCTGCTCCGAGCACGCACCTTAGCAGACGGCGCGTAGCGCTCCATGAAGCGCTCGCCCTCGCTGTTGCGGAGCACGCCGCCCTCGCCGCGTGAGCCCTCGGTGATGAGGCAACCCGCGCCGTAGATGCCGGTCGGGTGGAACTGAACAAACTCGAGGTCCTGGACGATGGGAGGAGGGGGGAGAGGTGTGTGTGTGCTTGTGTGTTTATGAGGTTATTCCCCCTCTTGTTGGCGCACGGTTGGTCACCCGCCTCAAAATGGAATCTCCTCAATGATGACCAGAAACAGCCTATCTAGGTCTGCCGTGAGTTCTCTGTAACGATCTCTCTCTCTCTCTCTCTCTCTCTCTCTGTGTGTTTGATGGGGGCTAAGGTGTGTGTGTGTGCGGGTAGGGGGTGCGTGATTAGGCAGCCCGCGCCGTAGATGCCGGTCGGGTGGAACTGGACAAAGTAGAGGTCCTTGAGGAGTGTGTGTGTGTGTGTGTGTGCGCGCGCGAAGGGGGCTACTGTGTGTGTGTGTGTGTGCGTGTGCGGTGGGTGGGGTGGGGGGGTGAGGCAGCCTGCGCTGTAGATGCTGGTCGGGTGGAACTGAACAAACTCAAGGTCCTGGAGGAGGGGGGGGGGGGGGGAGGTGTGTGTGTGTGGATTCCTGGGTGTGCGCCTGGGTTCCAGGGCAGCCTGTGCAGCAGCGTGGGCGAGCGCTTCATGCAGCAGTGTGTGTGTTGAACTGAACAAACTCAAGGTCCTGGAGGAGGGGGGGGAGAGGTGTGTGTGTGTGTGTTGAACTGAACAAACTCAAGGTCCTGCAGGAGGAGGGGGGGGGGGGGTTCAAGTGGTGTCATTTGCGATTGAGGCAACGTCATGTCACCCCGGGGCGTCACGGCCAGAGTCCTCACAACACCCCGACCTCATGCCGGCTCGGGCAACTTGCGACTTTGTCCACTCACACACACGGCGCGATACACAGCGGGCGCTCACGCAACGCATGCCATTGTGCTGCTCTCGGCGAGAGCTTCCCGATGCATCCCTCTGCGCCCTCTAAAGAAATGGGACATCCAACCCCCAGCATGATACGGCTTGCAGGGGAATCACTGGGGCCAACGGCGCCTGCGGCATCGCTGGAAACACCAGTCGGCCGCCCCACTAGCCCCCCACCACGAGTAGCCAGCCACCCGTCTGCAGTGCTCAGGCGCGACACGCCGAGCAAGGTTTAATACGCTGAGTGTCGGTGAGTCACACACGGCTGTAAAATCCATCATCAGTGGAGGGGCGTGCCGCCGGGCCCTGTCGGACACGGGCAACGCCGGAGAACGAGAGCCAGCGCCGGCCATGGGCCAAGAAACGCGCGCCTGCAGCACAGTCCGTCGTTGGTGCACGCGTGCATGGCAGTGATGTCCGAAGCGCCCCCGCAGCCCCCGCAGCGGGGCAAAACGGGAAATTTGGGGAGAAACTGCGGGGGCGAATCGCGGGAATTCATTTCTGAAAAGTGTAGAACCGGCGATTTTCACACTTTTCCGCAAAAAAAACGGCTCTTGATGAGGCAATTCGGCATGTTCCCTGAAATGTTGCGGGGGTAAACCGTACATTCTCGGTTTCCTTAAAGAAACCACTGGTGCACGCGTGCGTGCACGGACGTGGCTAAGGGGGGGATGCCCCCCCCCCCTTCCTTCCCAGGCCCTACACCACCCCTGGGTTCAATACGCCATCAAAGGCGTCTGACGGACTGTACAATCGACCCGCCGCGCACCTGAAGCGGCAACCCCGCGCGCGCGGCCATAGCGCTCCCGTCGCCAGTGCGTGGACGTGGCCGAGGGAGGGAATCCCCCCCCCCCTGCCTCCTAAGTCCTACACTCGCACCCGCACCGACATGCAGCGGCATGCATGCGCCTGCGCGCACCTGGAGCGGCAGCCCCGCGCGCGCGGCCATCGCACCCCCGTCACCGGTGCACGTGTGCGCGGACGTGGCCGAGCGCCCCCCCCCCCTCTACACCCGCACTGACACGCAGTGGCATTCCCGCGCCTGCGCGCACCTGGAGCGGCAGCCCCGCGCGCGCGGCCATCGCGCCGCCGTCACCGGTGCACGTGTGCGCAGACGTGGCTGAGTACCACGCGCGCCCGTATCCGCCGGTCGCGAGGATGGTCTGGTGTGCCTGCGCGCGTGCGTGGTGGGGGTAGGGGTGGATGGTGAGGATGAGATGGGTTGAGGTTGGGGTTTGGTGTGTGTGTGTGGGGGGGGGCACGGTCATAGTGCCCGCACGCCTGCCCACATTCTGTTGTTGGCACGCAGCGCTGCTGCCACTGGCCGGCCTTGCCGCGGTGCAGCGTGCCTTCCTCCATGTACAGCGCAAGCACCCATGCAAGCAACCGCCATGCTTAACCCTAAACCCCACGCCCCGCCACCCCGTCTTCAACTCGCACCTTCGCGCAGTGCAGCGTGCCATCTCCATGCACAGCACGAGCGCGCCCGCCTTCCCATGAGTGCCTTCCCATGCAATCAACCACCATAAAGGTCTATAAACCTTAACCCCCCACCCTAGGCCATCCCCACCCAACCTGGGCCCACCCCAGGGGGCAATGTGGCCAAAACGGGCGACACCAAACTTTGGGAATTTCTTGTGGCTTCCCTGGTTGACCAAATCCACTTTTGACGCGTGCTTTTTAGTTGCCGCCAATCTCATTTAGACGCATGCGTCGTGGGTGACCGTGGATTGGAGAGACAGTGAAATGCGGAACGAAACCTTTTGGCGTCAAACGCAACCATGACGTGTAACGTTTGACGCCAAACGATTTCGTTCCGTATTTCACCGTCTCTCCAATCCACGGTCACCCACGACGCATGCGTCTAAATGAGATTGGCGGCAACTAAAAAGCACGCGTCAACAGTGGATTTGGTCCAGAGGTGACGCCGCAAAACATGCCGAAAGTTTGGTGTCGCCCAGCACAGCGACCCCGGCAACGCGGCACGGCACGGGACCCAGCGCCTCGTCAAGTTCTTGCCACGGGTGTTGAAGATCGGTAGGAGGCGTCGCGGGGGGCTGGCTCCCCCCAGCGGCGCGGCAGGGGGTTGGGTGCGACTGTTGCATGGCGCTCCGCGAGGCCCGTGACGGCCCCACGACGTATCCCAGCACACGATCTCGACACACATGTTTAAATTACGTGTCGAGAAGTAATTCTGCACGCGCGATGGGGCCGTTTTGTCGACTTTGGATTTTTGAATGTGGCCACATTTTGGTCATAGGTTGGGTGGGGATGGCCCCTAAGCCCTAAGCATAAACTCGTACCTTGAAGCGGTGCAGCGTGCCGTCCTCCATGCACAGCGCGAGCACTCCGCGGCACGAGCCATCCTTGTCCATGATCAGATCCAGCGCAAAGTATTCCACTGCATGAAGTGGCGAGGTGCAGTGAGTGTGGCGCTGAGGTGATTTCGGGGTGCATGTGAGGTGCGTGTGGGGTGCATGGTGAGGTGCATGTGGGGTAGTGAGGTGCGGAGAGTGTGGCACCGAGGTGATTGCGGGGGTGCGCGTGTGCACAGGCAGGGGGGTGGGGGCAGTGCAATGGCACGACCCGTCCTTATAAATAATAAGGTGGAGGGCAAGGTACTCGACTGTACGCGCGGGTCGACGAAGTGCAAAACAGGTGCGCGTGTTAACGGGGTGGTGGGGTGTGTGTGGGGTGCGCGTGCACGGGTGTGGGGTGTGGGGGTGGAAGGCAGTGCAGTGCAATGGCAGGCAGAGGCTTGGGCGCCACCCTCCACCTCCTACCAAAGAACTGCACGTCGTGCTTCATCGCCTGGCCGTACAGCGTGTGCAGCATCGCGTGGCCGGTGCGGTCGGCCGCGCACGCGCAGCGGTACGCCTGCCCTCCCTGCAGGGTGGCAACAGCAGTGAGTGGTGTGTGTGTGTGTGCGCGCGCTGAGGAATAGCGACTGACCAGACAGACAAACGGAGCAGCGGTCCAGAGGCAAGACACCGCTTTCTGAGGGTTACATGGTTATCAATCAAACGCGTGGTGGGCTGTGAACTACAGCTCAGCAGGGGGGGGGCACGCCAGTGAGCACCCCGTGCATCCTCCACATCTAGACGCCACCACGACACGTGTCAGTCAATGCCGGCACTCGGTGGAGTTCAGCACGCCAAGTGCATGCGGTTGAAGTGGATTGGAATGTGCAAAGGTTTGCTGCTGGGCAGCCGGTTGGTGGCTACCGCCCTGCTACCGCCCCTCAGAAGTCATTGCAATGGCACCAACTGGGCTCGGGGCTAGGCGATGGTAGGACTGATGATGGTGGATTTTACAGTCGTGTGTGACGCACCTACAGGCAGCATATTACATTAACGTATTACATAAGGCGTAACACTAGAAGATGCCGTTGCTGGAACGCAGCTGTTACTGTTAACCGTTACCTTTCCGAAGTCGAGCGACTGGCCACCAAACGCGCGCTGGTAGATCTTGCCGTCCTCGGTGCGGCTGAACGGCAGGCCATAGTTCTCGAGCTCGCGCACGGCTGGGTGGGGAGTGGCGTGGGCAGGGAGTTTTTTTTTGTGTGTTTTCTTCCCAGAGCGCGTCAGGGTCCCTGGGCAGCACGTTCCGGGGGGGGGGGGGGGGGTACCTGGGGGCACACAGAGGCACACGCATACCCCTGGTGTTTCCACAGAGAACGGGACAGCGCTGGTCTCTAGGCCTCTCCTACGGCCCACTCCACTGCGGCTAATCGCCCAGTGCGGGGTGGGACACGTGCTCCAAATGCAGGCGAGCCACGCACCTGCGGGCGCCTCCCTGCACATGTACTGGATGGCGTCCTGGTCGCCGAGCCAGTCAGAGCCCTTGATCGTGTCGTACGCGTGCCACCGCCAGTCATCCTGGCTCATGTTGCCCAGCGCCGCGTTGATGCCGCCCTGCGGACGCATGGCATATGCATGGGCATCATGGGGCTACTTGCTCGCTTTGCTGTTTGTTGTTCACCACAATTCACCCACATGCACGTCATGCATGTATATGGGCGGCCACTGTGTGGTGTGCGCATGTGGTGTTCGTGTGTGCACATGCATACACACTACCAGCCCTCTCGAGAGGCGTCTTGCCCTGGGCAAAGGAGCATGCATGGTCGCAAGGGGTCGTATCAGCCACATCATGCGCGCTGCGCACCTGGGCGGCCACCGTGTGAGATCGCGTCGGAAATAGTTTCGTGATGCACCTGCGTCGGAACGGGAGGAAATCCAAGGCTTGTACAGCGCTCGCTGGCTGGTGCAACATGCAACGCCTTTGATAACAACGAGCGGTGGCCAACAGAAGCGGAGGGAGACACGGCAACAGGAGAATCGGTTGTGCTGTGGTGTAATGAGCATGGAGCAATCGGCACCACTCACGCCGCCTTGAAGCCCAGCTCGCTGAGTCCTACGGCTGCGCGGAGGCCGGCGCCTCCAGCTCCCACCACAATGGCGTCGTATTCGTGATCCACGACGGAGTAGCCCTTGGCGCTGAACGCACGCGACACGAGCGTCGCATCGTGCACCGACCGACGGGCCAGCGCCGACAGTGCGCCTAGCATCGTGAACCAACCCACGGGAACAGTGGACTTGGTATGCAAGCCAACCACACAACACACTTGCATGGATGCATCCACTGGGTTATAGGGGTTTAGGGAAGTGGGACTGACAACAACACCGCGACAACGCCTCTTCCCCCCACCACTCTGATGCTGTCCAGGAGCGTTGGTTGTCCCATCGCGGGGGCCTCTGGCCCCAGCGGCAGGAGCCGGGTGGTGGCGATGGCAGCTATAGCTCCTGTTTCCACCTCTGCGCCCTCCGCAATCAAGTTTCGCCCATGCATCGACATCCACAAGGTGCCTTGAGTGTTGATTCACGCTAGAGAGGGGGGGGGGGCATGCTCTCACCCCATGCATGCCCATGCGGGCCCACTGTCGCCATCCCATGCAGGGCAAGGTCAAGCAGATCGTGGGCTCCAGCCTCAAGGACCTTTCTGGGGACAGCAGGTGACCACCGCAGTCTACACAGCTCACGTGGCGGCTGCTCATGCGAGCGGCGCGTGTGTGTGCTAGCCGCCGCCGCACACGCACACGCACGCACTCACACACCTTCGCCCCGCAGTGCCGATGGCGCTGCGCTTAAGACCAACTTCGAGAGCGACAAGCCTTCGTCTCACTTCAGCGAGATGTACGCGCGCGACGGGCTCAAGGGCGGGCACGTGATCATGCTGGGCGCAGATGACGCGAGCAGGTACACACACGCACACACACACACACACACACACACACATATGCACGCACACACACACACACACACACACACACACACACACATGCACACACATGCGCGTGCACACACTGACACACAACACGCAGAGCCACCGCACTCCTGGCCCTCCGCTCGTACCCCGGCGGCCTCCACATGGGCGGAGGCATCACAACAGCAAACGCGATGAAGTATCTCGACGCGGGGGCAAGCCACGTGATCGTGACGAGCTATGTGTTTCGGGACGGGGCGCTGGACGAGGGACGGCTAGCGGATCTGGTGCGTGCGTGCGTGTGTTGTTTTGGCTTTGTCCTGTTTGCATTTTTTCTTTTTCAAAACAGTGCAGAAATCTGGGTAGTTAGCAGGGGTGGTGGCCTGTTCCACGTGATCATCACGAGCAATGTGTTCTAAGACTGGATCCAGGATGGACGAGGGACGGCTGGCAGACCTGGTGCGTGCGTGCGTGCGTTGTGTTGGCTTTGTCCTGTTGTATATTTTTCTTCTTAAAACCAGTGCAGAAATCTGGGTAGTTAGCAGGGGTGGTGGCCAGTTCCACTTGATCGTCACGAGCGATGTGTTCTAAGACGGGACCCAGGATGGACGACGGACGGCTGTCAGACCTGGTGCGTGCGTGCGTGCGTTGTTTTGGCCTTGTCCTGGTGTACATGTTTTCTTCTCCTTAGAACAGTACAGAAATCTGGGTAGTTTGCAGGGGTGGTGGCCTGGCCCACGTGATCATCTTAAGCTATGTGTTCCGCGGCGGGGCCCTGGACGAGGGACGGCTGGCAGACCTGGTGCGTCGACTGCAACAACAACAGCAGCAACAGCAGCAGCAGCAACAACAGCAACAGCAGAAACAGCAGCAACAACAACAACAACAACAGCAGCAACAACAGCAAAAACAAAAACAAAAACAACAAAAACAAAAACTCAGGTTAAGCTCGTCGGAAAGGAGCGCCTGGTGCTCGACCTCTCGTGCCGCTCGCGTGATGGCACGTACTACGTCGTGACCGACCGCTGGCAGCGGTTCAGCGACCTCGCGCTGAGCGAGGTGTGCCCTCCCAACCTTTGCTCACTGGATTATAATATTATACGGATACAAGTCAACGTCACCTCGATTTCGTATGCAGGGGGTGGTTTTATGATTTCCTGCGCTTCGTCGCCCCCTCCCCCCCTTGTGTGTTTACTTGTCGGGCTGGTGGATGATTTGCTGGCTAAGCAAAAGTGCCCGGTCCATCATCCATCGGGCCACCCAAGAGCACGCGAGCTAACTGCTTCCAGGGGACAGGGAGTCAAGTTGCGCTTGCCATCCCGCTTGCCCGCCAAAGTCGAGGGTCTGGACCAACGACTCTCCACCCAAACATATTATGAGCACGCACAAACGCGAACATGTACAACCTGTATGACCGCCCACCGCAGGCTACGCTCGCGACGCTGGCGCAGAGCTGCGACGAGTTCCTGGTGCACGGCGTCGACGTGGAGGGAATGCAGGTGGGCGGGGCATTGTTGGAAGCCTAACACACAATGGGAGCGCCTGCACCGAGTGAAAACACGACACGAAAACACAAAGAAGGGCTAAAAAACGCCCCCGTGGCAGCTTCGCCGTTTTCTGCGTCGCCCTGGCGACGCCTCTGCACTTGCTCTGCACTCGTCCCCCGGGAGTTACGTTTTTACCTCGACTTAATTAAGCTTAATTAAACTTAATTAAGGTGCCTATTTTTCGGGCCAACTAATTATTCGATGGTTGCACACACTCTCACACACACACACACACGCGCGCGTGCCACTGCAGCTCGGCATCGACGACAAGCTGGTGGAGCTGCTCGGAAAGTGGTCACCCATCCCCGTGACTTATGCAGGCGGCGCGCGCACGCTGGTAAGATTGTGTGTGTGTGTGTGTGTGTGTGTGTGTGTGTGGAAGGGTGGGTAGGTGGGTGGGTGGGTGTTCTGGGGGGGGTGTTGCAAGAACGGGCGGTGAAGGGGGCGCGAGTATGGCTTGTGTGTTCGCACTTTTTGCACCCCGCCTCCCTGCACGCGCACGCGCACACACACACACACACACAAACACACACACACACGCACACACACACACACACACACGTCTGGGAAAAAAGCGCCACCAAAGGCGTCCGACGGACTGTAAAATCGATCACACACACCACAGGAGGACCTAGAGCGCGTCAACTCGTGCGGGGCCGGCCGCGTCGACATCACCGTCGGGTCCGCGCTCGACATCTTTGGCGGCAAGCTGCCGTACACTGACGTCGTCGCATGGCACAGAGCGCAACAGGCGCGGGTGGTTAAGTGACTGGACGAGCGTACAGACCTTGCTCAGCGCGCGACGTTGGGGGGGGGGCATGGCTCCGCCGGAAGCGGCTTTGCCAGCGTGTTGAAAGTTGTGGCCGCAGGAGGGAGATAGGCCTGTGTTTGGGGTCGCTCTGCGCAGCTTTGGCGACAAGCTACCGTAGACCGTGTAGTGATGGCGCAGCGAAGTAGTGGTGTCATAGGAGGGAGAGCGATCCTTGGCATGTTTGTGCTTGGGGTGGTTCTATGACGTACTTTTCAGCAAGCTAGGCTGGAATTTTACAGAAATGCCATGGTCATTCAGTGGTGTTTTGCACAGCGCCTGCTCCACTTCCCATGGGCTCTGCGCGTGGTGCCGCTAGCTGAGAAACGTGATGAAACTCGTGTGCATGCATCACTGCACGTCGGTGCTAGCCAATGCTGTGTGCTCATGCCTGTGTGCTGCTTACAGCGTGGAGTGTGGAGGTGTGGGGAGGAGTAATATTACCTTGACTGTGCACACCTTGACTTGTTACTATGGAAGCGAACGTGGCGAAAATGCAGCGCTTGGCATCTTCAGGCATCTGTGAGGATGCGTCTTCCTCGAGGACTCCACGCGACCAGGACCATCCCCCAATTTGCTGGATTTGTTTCGGGGAGGATGACACGCTCGCCGCTTTCTGCGCCTGTCCCTCACGCTTGGCGCACGCGCAGTGCCTCGCGAGGTGGCAGCTGCAGTCCGCCGGGCAGGCGTGAGTCGTGACCACGCCGCGCGTGTCTGTTATTTTGCATGCATGCAGCTTCGCCCCATGCGCCCCTGCTGGCGCTCGAAGTCGAAGCCCCCTCCCCCCTCCCCCCCGCGTTCTCTCCCCCCTCGTTCCTACACAGAGAGGAGTACCAGTGCCGCTTCTGCAATGAGGCTCTTCCCGACTACCGCGACACGCTGGCGCATGGGGGCGCGGCGAAACCGACGCATGGAGGCGCGTCTTCGCAGCTGTCCGACGCGCCGCTCCCCTCCCTGCGCGTCACGCACGGCAGCAAAACCTGCGTCGTGCAGCTGGGACCGGGGCAGGAGGGCTGCGAGCGGTTCGAGCGCGAAGTGAAGCAGATCCTGGGGCTGCCAGCGGGAGAGGTGCGTGCGTGCGTGCGACAGGTGGCATGCTTGGCAGTCAGCCGTGCCGTGTATGCCCTGGCTCTGCATACAGCACCACCACACACACCAGAATGCACGACGGTGGGTGCACGTCCCTCTGCGTGCGTTACACGCACACGCCAACACACGCACACACCTGTGGAGCCAGCCCTGAGCCGAGCACCACCCGCTCACACTGTGCCTCGGCTGCAATGTGCTGTGCAGAAGCTCCACGTTAACTTTAACCTGCGAGCGCCACCGGGCGCGTCGTCGTCCGCCGGGCAGGTGAGCTTAGTTGCTGCTGCTGCTAGTTGTTACTGTTGCTGCTGCTGGTGTGTTCCTTGTTGTTGGCAGCGGTGGTGGTGGGTGCGCGAGGTCAGTCCAGACCTCCATACCATACCCCACGTCGCCGCAAAGATACCTCCAGGTCCAGTGCGTGTGCGCATGTGGGGGTTTACCCCCGCCCCTACCAGGTAGCCAGCCAGTTTCCCACTGAAACTGAGTTTAAGGTGTTAGGCGCTAGAGGCGACACAGGTCTTATACATCATTACTGGTGTCACACATACTGTATTATCCATCATCATCATCACCCACTCTTACTGCCTTCGTCGCATTCTGGGCGTGCGCCTGGTCGACCGGCACAGATTAACTTATATTCGGCAGGCGTGCGA
This sequence comes from Chlamydomonas sp. UWO 241, assembly GCA_016618255.1. Lineage (NCBI taxonomy): Eukaryota > Viridiplantae > Chlorophyta > Chlorophyceae > Chlamydomonadales > Chlamydomonadaceae > Chlamydomonas > Chlamydomonas priscui. The sequence goes on along the minus strand of VFSX01000191.1, from coordinate 299,949 downwards.
CACTGAGCCGATTGAGAGCCTTGTGGCAAAGCGATCAATGCAGTGGCTAGGCCATGTGATGCGCATGCCGGCTTCTCGTATTCCTCGTACGACTTTTGACTGCACAATGGATGTGGCTCGGCAGCAAGGCCGGCCTCCAGCCTCCTCCTGACACTATTTTCTTAAGCTACTGACTCAGCAGCTAGGCAAAACTAGTGGCAATCGTTCTGATTGGAAGACTTTTTTGGACACGGCGTTTGAGCATGCTCTGGATAGGGTCGGGTGGAGAGCCGTGGTGTACGGTCCGACTGCCCCTCAGGCGCCGGCCCCTCCACCTCGGCGGTCAAGTAGATTGGCAAGCGCCACTTGACCCCCTATCCCCTAGAAGCAGTTAGGACCTATTTTGGAGGTGTCGCACAATAGCTCTCCTTTTTGCTCTAGGACTACATGTTGGCAGGCAGCCGGCTGGTGGCTACCGCCCCTCACAAGTAATTGTTAGGGCCAGAACTGGACTTGGGTCTACGCGGTGGTATAAGGACTAGAGGTAGTCTTTGCTGGAAAGCCGATGTAACTGTAACTTTCATCACCCCACACACCCGACACACACACGCGCTCAACCCTGCGCACGCAGCCCACCAACAACCTTTCTGGACTTGGCACGTACGATGCGTGGGCCTGCCACACATGCGCACACGCACACACACACACACACACTCCTGCACACGCAGCCCACCGATGTCAACCTTTCTGGACTCGGCACGTACGATGCGGCATTCTGGGTCGCGAGCCAGACCGCCGCAGCGCGCGCGGCGGAGGCATCAACGGGAGGGGCAGGGCAGGTGGGGAGCCCGTGTGTGTGTGTGCCTGTTTGTGTCACGAGCCAGACCACCGCAGCGTGCACGGCGGAGGCATCGGCGGGAGGGGCGGTGCAGGTGGGCAGCCCGTGGTTCTCTCCCTCCCTCTCTCTCTCTCTCTCTCTCTCTCTCTCTCTCTCTTTTCAAACCCTGCTGCATGCAAGTTCAGCTCAGTCAGGCACCCACTCCAGTCAGGCGGAAAGAGACACTCCAGGATTCTCGTCCGAACAATATTTGCGTGTGCGTGTGTGTTTGTACTGTATGATTAGTGAACTTCATTTTCTACTTCACGACAAGGTTGAGTGGGCTGTGATGCTCCCAGACCGTTTTGTGAACTCTGCAGCACTTGGACGCTGTCCGCGGCCATTTGAGCTGGCGTGATCTACGTTCTGCGTGACGCTAATGTGGTTTTGGTGTTGAGGGTTTAAAGTGACACACACACACACACACTGCAAACACACAGGCCGTCCCCACTGTCTCCGTCACGGCCGTCCCGCCCGCAGCCGCGCCGTCGCAGCCGCAGCTGCCGCCGCCCCCGCCGCCGCACACCCTCGCGCCGGGCACGCGCGTGAAGGGCGTGCGCGTGGTGCACCACAGCGCCGACGGCTGCCCGCTCCCAGACATCCTTCAGGGGACCGTGCACTCGCTGCCGCAGTTCCACCTCCACCACCCCGGCGGCTTCGTGCCAGGTCCCCTCCACACACACCCGCCCGCACGCGCACACGTGGTGAGTGTTGGTTGAGGAGGGCAGACCATGAACACACCTTGAATCACCCGAAGACATTGAAAATAGGTTGTCATGTTTGTGGAAGTGGCCATAACCACAAGTCGAGCCATGCCATGCTGGCAGTTTAGGGTTTATTAGTCAATATAGGCAACACGTGGTTATGGTAGTGACCTCGCAGACCCCTCCACTGCGGGTTGAAATTGTTCGGGCACAGCTGATGGCATGGTTTCAATGGGGTGAGAAGGGGCAGGGAGGGCAGGGGCGGGGGGGAAGCCGCTGCCACGTGAGCTGCGCACACACATGCCCAAACACGCTCACACTCACACGCACATGCCCGCACATGCGTGGGGCCTAGTGTGCCATCAAAGGCGCCACTGACATACTAGTAGGCATACTGTGCAATCGACCACCACGCGCTGGCCCGCCCGGCGCCCCGCTGCTGCGGCGCCTGCGCCGGAGGCCCGCGGCCCCCTTTCGGCGCTCCCCCCACAGCCATCAACGGCGCCTGCCGGACTGTACAATCGACCACCATACGCAGGCCCGCCCAGCACCTGCTGTTGCTGCTGCGGCGCCCGCGCCCGAGGCCCGCGGCCTCCTTTCGGCACCCCCCCCCAACACACACACACAGCCATCAACGGCGCCTGACGGACTGTACAATCAACCACATACTCAGGCCCGCCCGGCACCCGCCGTCGCTGCTGCGGCGCCCGCGCCGGAGGCCCGCGGCCTCCTTTCGGCACCTCCCCCCCCACACACACAGCCATCAACGGCGCCTGACGGACTGTACAATCGACCACCATAAGCAGGCCCGCCAGCACCTGCTGTCGCTGCTGTGGCACCCGCGCCCGAGGCATCCTTTCGGCGCCCCCACACAGCCATCAACGGCGTCTGACGGACTGTACAATCGACCACCATACGCAGGCCCGCCCAGCACCCGCCGCCGCTGCTGCGGCGCCCACGCCCGAGGCCCGCGGCCTCCTTTCGGCGCCCCCACACAGCGACGGTGGCGTCCACCTGCTGCAGACGGCGCGCACGCACTCGCTGCCGCGTTTCGACTTCCACCTTGGAGGCAGTGGGACCCCCCCGTCTGGGCGCGCGTGCACAGTGAGTGTCAGTGGGGAGGGGAGACACTGAACCCTTGCACGGTGTACTCGCACTCGCTGCCGCGGTTCGACTTCCACCTTGGCAGCGGTGGTGGCACCCCGTCTGGGCGCACATGCACAGTGAGTGGCAGTGGGGAGGAAAGATCAGGGAGACCCTGAAAACCGTGTACAAGACATCCTACGGTGTCTTGACACCCTTGGGCTGCAGACTCGCACTCGCTTCCCGCGGTTTGACTTCCACCTTGGCTGTGGTGGTACCTTCCTGTCTGGGCGTGCATGCACAGTGAGTGCCAGTGGGGAGGGGAGACCCTGAACCCGAATGCAAAGGCAACCTGCAGTGTCTAGACACTGTAGGTCGTTGGCAGAATTTCCACCCTTGAGCTGAAACGAAGCCGTCCATACAGCAGTCGTTGCCGCAATTCCACATACACAAGCACCTACCCCTTGAGCATGTGCGTGCAGCGAGTGGGGAGCGTTATTGTTTTCCCCCTTGCGCATCACGGATGAAGCCCAATTTTACAGTCGCTGGGCGCCTCCTGAGGAATATATTAGACACTAGTGGTCTCTCTCTCTTCTTGGTACACTTGTTCTAACTAGCAAAGGAGCTCTATGTTTGCTTTGGTCAAGGGCGCACAAGAGCAGCTCCCTGCCATGGAGGTGGGGAGGGACAGTGTAGCAGACAGCGTGGCTAAGACCGGGGTGGGAGGGGGAAAGGCCGCTGATGCGTGAGCACGAACACACTCACACGCACGCGCCCTCACATGCACGCGCGCACACGCACACGCCCGCACACACACACACACACACACACGCACACAGGCCCGCCAGGCTCCCGCCGTGGCTGCTGCGGCGCCCCAGAAGGTGAACTCTGCGGCGCCCAGGCCCGAGGCTCGCAGCCTGCTCTCGACGCCCGCGCGCAGTGACAGCGACGTCGGCGGCTACCGCCGGCTGCTGTCCGCCGAGGGGGCGCGCAACGCGTCGCCGCTGCGCCTGACGATGATGGAACGCGTGGCGCTCCTGTTTTCAACGCGCAAGTACTGACACACTCAGTACTGAGCCTTGGCTGGCACACGCGGCGGGAGGTCTCCCGTTGGGCACGGCCCCCGTCCCGAGCACGCCATGCGCACGCCGCTGCGCCTGACGCGTGGCGCTTCTGTTGTTAACAGACGCATGTACAGAGCCTTCACTGGCGGATGCGGTGAGGGCTCTGCTGTTGGGCATGGCCCCCGTCCCGAGCACGCCATGCGCACGCCGCTGTGCGTAACGGTGATGGACCGCGTGGCGCATCTGTTTTCAACAGACGCATGCACATACCCTTGACTGGCGCACGCGGCGAGAGCTCTGCTGCTGGGCGCGACCCCTGTCCCCAGCACGCCATGGACCACGTGGTGCCGCTCTGCTTGTCAAATCGAAAGTTCCGTCACGACAGAACCACCGACCGGCACGGCGGTGGCAGCGCGCGCTGATGAGGCTGGCCGTTACTCCCGCAAGGTCTTTGACACACTTCTACTGTCCGCAGCGCGCGCGGCGGCCCAACCCGTAAGTTCCAAATACTGCGAGCTCTGAGTTCAACCCTGGCCCGTCTTTTGATAAGCTCAACCCAGGCTCTGATTGAGCCCAGCCCTCTGGCCGCCGGTCTCCCACAAGGTCTTGACATACTACTGACGGGTCAGTGGCCGTCTTCTGATGCAAGCTCCGACACACTGACCAACGACTGACCAACGACTGGCCGGTTTTACAGGTTTTACACGTACGCGCCCGGAGGACCCGGGAGCGTGAGTGAATGCCTAGACGACACGTCTGGGGGAGCTCTACTAAGCGAGCCCGCAAGGCCACGTAGCACGCCAGCCTACCAGACTACTGGCCGACTACTGACCGAATACTTTGGTGACGCACGACTGACCGACTGACCCGACTTGTGTTGCACGTGGCACGGCAGGCCTGGGGGCGACCACACAGCTCCCCCCGACTGCCACACGTTTTGGCACATACATGCACAACCTCATCATTGTGGACAAGGCAACACCGCAGATCCAGCCAACCCACCCAGAGAAAGACAAAAGGGGCATCAGCAGCTACAGGAAGCTGGCCAGCATGCAGCCACGCGGCACTTCTGGTTGACTGGTGCACGCCGCGGCCGTGAGCTCTGCCGATGGGGGCACAACACCGTCCCCGGCTCCAAACACGAGCAGGAGGAGAAATATACATAAATAGTATGAGCAAGTCGAGAGAGCACCCGTAACGACCCTCGTAGCGTAAGAAAAAATCCAACGTAGCCAATGACCGTTTTAGTCAGTAGCGGGCAGACCTGCCCAGGGTTCCCGTTCCGATGGTGGTTTCAGTACCAATATCAATAGCGGTATGAATACCAATAGCGCGCTCGTACACACGACTCGCGGCGAGCACAGCGCTGGTCGCAAGAGCCACCCAAAACTAGTGCTAGTTGGATGGGCAGCCATCGCATTAAGCCCCCCCCCCCGCCTTGGAGAAAACTCTGTTAATGCGTACCAGCAGAAAGAGATGTTCACACACACGCGCGCGGATAGGGTGGTGTCATCTGCACCGCCCCCCCCCCTCCCTGCGCACGATTAGATGGACTCAGCGTGCCTGTAAATGTCTATAGAGTCCAAGCCACTCGTCGACAGCCGCGCGTTCCTGCGCCCACACACAAGTGTTGCAACCATCAAAGACCGCACCACAGGCCAAGCAATGAGGCTGCGGGGCAGCGAGAGGGGGGCTCCTAGCTTCGGACATTGACAGTGGACCAGATAGAGCTCCCTCCCACCACCAATGGCCAAAGAACGCAGGCTCGTGGAGGACACCGCAGGTGCGTGCGCGCACGCGTGCGTGTGCCTGCCAGAAACGCCCTGTTGCCACTTGCACCATATCTGACCCATAACATGTGCTGGGACCAGCTGGGCCCAGATCCCACCCATCGGAGCACAAGCCACAGGCCACAAAAAGAAGTTGAAAGGAGGCTTTGTGGCTTGGGAGCCACAAGCCTGGGTGTGGGGTGTGAACATTCCTGGGGGAGATAGGGATCACAAAATCCCCCTCTCTCCCCAGTCCCAGGCAGCAGCCATGGCCGACATCAAGAAGGTTCACTCCGACTACGAGGCCTCCTCGGCTCTCGCCAAGTTCCCATTCGAGCCAGTAAGCGCGGTTTCTGTTTCAAGCCTGCATCGCATCGCCCCACGATCGGCATGCATGCGTGTCAACAGCCGGGATGCTATGGCTGAACACCATCACGTCCCGCTTGTCGCAGTACTGGCCCGAGAAGGCTCTGCGCATTTGCGTCACTGGCGCTGGTGGCTTCATCGCCGCCCACCTGGGCAAGCGCCTCAAGTCGGAGGGACACTACGTCATTGGCGCCGACTGGAAGCGCAACGAGCACTTCGAGGTGGGGCGAGTGATCTAGCATTTGTTTGCCGCCACGCCCCAGCATCCACCACCAAAATACCCACGCCACGCATGGCATAACTGCCGTATGCTCATGCCGACGTGTAGGTGCTGGGCGTGGGGTGCTGCGGCGCTGGAGGGTCTCGGCCTCTCGTTCCGCGCATCCCCCAATGCCCATGCATGCCACGCACACACGCAAACGGGTTGCAGCGGAACGCATGGTGGCAAGCGGGAGGGGGGGGACGTGGGTCTTGTTGCCAGATCATGCTGCATGCATGCATGAACTGATCAGTCCATGCGGCGGTGCCCCTTTCCTTGTTTCACGCGCACAGGAGGAGCAGTTCTGCAATGAGTTCCACCTGGTCGACCTGCGCGTGTTCGACAACTGCAAGAAGGTTGGTTGGTTGTTTACGCACTGCAGTAGAGATCGACGCCCAGGGTGGGGACACGCATGGCGCGTGTGCTGTCGACCGCAACCTCATGCCCGCCCTCTCCCCCCATGCCTGCAGAAACACGGCCGCATGCCAACTCTTGTGGCTCTTGACCGAACTCACCCCTGCACTCCCCCCACAGGTCATGGACGGCTGCGACCACGTCTTCCACCTCGCTGCGGACATGGGCGGCATGGGCTTCATCCAGTCCAACCACTCGGTCATCATGTACAACAACACGATGGTCTCGTTCAACGGGCTCGAGGCCGCGCGCCAGGTCAACGTGCAGCGGTGGGTGGCGTGTATGTGTGTCTGCGTGTGTGTGTGTGTGTGTGTGTCTGTGCGTCGGTCAACAGGCTCGAGGCCGCGCGCCAGGTCAACGTGCAGCGGTGGGCGTGCTTGTGCGTGGCCAATTTACAGTCCGTCGGACGCCTTTGATGGCGCGCGCACGTATGTATGTGTGTGTGTGTGTGTGTGTGTGTGCGTGTGTGTTTTGTGTGTGTGCGTCGGTCAACAGGCTCGAGGCCGCGCGCCAGGTCGACGTGCAGCGGTGGGTGTGCTGGTGCGTGGCAGATCTACAAACCGTCGGACGCCTTTGCTGGCGCGTGTGTGTGTGTGTGTGTGTCGTTTAATGGGCTCGAGGCCGTGCGCCAGGTCAACGTGCAGCGGTGGGTGTGCTTGTGCGTGGCCGTCAGACGTCTTTGATGGCATGCGTGTGCGCCATATGTGTCACACACATACATACACACGCACACGCACGCCATCTGTGTGTGTGCGTGTGTGTGTGTCGTTCAACCGGCTCCGGGCCGCTCGCCTCGTCAACGTGCAGCGGTGTGTGGTGTGTGTGTCTGTGGTCGATTTTTCAGCCCGTCGGACGCCTTTGATGGCACGCGTTTGTGTGTACGTGCGTGTGTGTGTGTATGTATGTGTTTTTTTGTGTGTGCGTCGTTCAACGGGCTTGAAGCCGCGCGCCAGATCAACGTGCAGCGGTGGGTGTGCTTGTGCGTGGCAGATTTACAGTCCGTCGGACGCCTTTGTTGGCGCGCGCACGTGTGTGTGTGTGTGTGTGTGTGTGTGTGTGTGTGTCATTCAACGGGCTCGAGGCCGCTCGCCTCGTCAACGTGCAGCGTTGGGTGGCGTGTGTGTGTGTGTGTGTGTGTGGTCGATTTTGCAGCCCGTCGGACGCCTCTGATGGCGCGCACGCGCGCGCGCGCGCGTGTGTGTGCGTGAGTCGTTCAACAGGCTCGAGGCCGTGCGCCAGGTCAACGGCACGGGCAGCGGTGCGTGCCCTCCCCCCCCCCCTTTAAACCCTAACCCCGCTCCTTTTGCCTCCACACACCCCTCCCAGTTTCTTCTACGCGTCCCCAAACCCTTTACTCGCTCCTTTTGCCTCCCCCCCCTCCCAGTTCCTTTAACGCGTCCCCAAACCCTAACCCTGCTCCTTTTGCCCCCCCCCCTCCTAAACCTGCCTACCCCCCCTAAACCCACTCCTTTTGCCCCCCTACCCCCCCCCAGTTTCTTCTACGCTTCATCCGCGTGCATCTACCCCGAGGACCTGCAGCCCTGTGTGTGTGTGTGTGTGTGTGTGTGTCGACGGCAGCGGTGCGGTGTGGTGCCCCACCCCACCCCTAACCCCGCTGCTTTTGCCTCCCCCCCCCCTAAACCCGCCTATCCCCCCCCCCAAACCCACTCCTTTTGCCCCCCTCCCCCCCCCCAGTTTCTTCTACGTGTCGTCTGCATGCATCTACCCCGAGGGACTGCAGCCCTGTGTGTCTCTGTGTGTGTGCGTGCATGTGTGTGTGTGTGTGCGCGTGTGTGTGTCGTTCAACAGGCTCAAGACCGCGCGCCAGGTCCACGGCAACGGCAGCGGTGTGCCCCCCCCCCCTTTCTAAACCCTAACCTTGTTCCTTTTGCCTCCACCCCCCCTCTCCTAGTTTCTTCTACGCGCTCCCAAACCCCGAACCCGCTCCTTTTGCCTCCCCCCCCCTCCCAGTTTCTATGCGTCCCAAAACCTGAACCCCGTTCCTTTTGCCTCACCCCCCTCCCAGCTTCTTCTACGCTTCATCCGCGTGCATCTACCCCGAGGGACTGCAGCTCGAGACAACCGTTGAGGGCGGCGGCCTGAAGGAGGCCACCGCGTGGCCGGCAGCGGTAGGTTGTTTTGGGGGAACACGCACACACATGCACGTTCTCTCTCTCTCTCTCTCTCACTCAACACCGACACACATTCTCTCTCGTCCTCTCTCCGCGCGCGTTGTCTCACTCTCTCATTCTCTCTCACTCTCTCATTCTCTCTCTATCTTGCTCTCTCCCTCACACAACACAAGCACTCTCTTGCACGCTGCATGACGCGTACGGCCTTGCAAAGCTGGCCTCGGAGGAGCAAGCTCTACGGCGCCCCTGTCTCTCCATCTGTGTCTTGCTCTCTCTCTCTTGCTCTCTCTCTCTTGCTCTCTCTTTCTCTTGCTCTCTTGCTCTCTTGCTCTTTTGCTGTAACTCACATTCCTCACTCCCACTCACCACGAAAACACATTAGCTTTCTCTATATCACATTCTCTCTCCCACATACAAAACACAACACAGCTGCAAGACGCGTACGGCCTTGCGAAGCTGGCCTCAGAGGAGCAAGCACTACGGCGCCCCTGTCTCTCCATCTGTCTGTCTTGCTCTCTCTCTTGCTCTCTCTCTCTCTCTCTTGCTCTCTCTCTCTCTTGCTCTAACTCGCATTCCTCACTCCCACTCACCACAAAAAAATTATCCTCCTCTCTCTGTATCTCATTCTCTCCCGCACACAAAACACAACACAGCCGCAAGACGCATGCAGCCTGGAGAAGCTGGCCTCAGAGGAGCTGTGGCCTCAGAGGAGCTGTGCAAGCACTGCGGCGCCTCCTCTCCACGCACACACACACATATGCTCGCACACAACACAGCCGCAAGACGCGTACGGGCTCGAGAAGCTCGCCTCAGAGGAGCTCTGCAAGCACTACGACGCCGACTTCGGCATCGAGTGCCGCATCGCGCGCTTCCACAACATCTACGGCCCGCACGGCACGTGGAAGGGCGGGCGCGAGAAGGCGCCGGCCGCGTTCTGCCGCAAGGTGGGTGGTTGCCTGGGAGGTTGTTGCATGAGGGCTGGAGGTCGTTGTGGGAGGTTGGTTGTTGGTTGTTGTAGCACACTTGGAGGGGCGGGCGCGAGAAGGTGCCGGCCGCGGCAGGGCCGCAGTGTGTGTGTGTGTGTGTGGCTGGACAAGAGCAAGTGTTTGGATGCGCAGAAGGGTGCCGACCCCTCACGCGCCTCTCCTTCTCCCTCTTGCACCCGCGCCCGCGCAGGTGCTGACCTCGCCGACCGAGATCGAGATGTGGGGCGACGGCAAGCAGACGCGCTCGTTCACGTTCATCGACGACTGTGTGGAGGGTGGGTGCATCCATGGTGCTGCTGGCGCTGGTGTTGCTGCTGGTGCTGGTGCTGTTGTTGGATTTCGCTTTTGACGCACCTAATGCCATTTGACCAAGGGCGCATGTGGCCGCCGTATGACCATGCCCCCGTAATACCGTAGTGGTACATGAAGTTCACGTCAGGGTAGTTCACGTCAGCACCTTTGATCGCTTATAGCGAGTCCGTGGAGCAAACCAGCAAAAAAATCGCGATGGATCGGGTCCGAGTGTGGGTTGTGAACTGTTCGTCGCCACAGGCGCCACCCCGACCGCCTCAGGCGCTCACCGCCGCCTGAGGCGCACCCCCGACCGCCTCGGGCAGTCATGACCGCCTTCACTTGCGCGGCGTTGGGATTTTGGTAGGGTGTTTTATGCGGCACATGCGGAAGGGTGGGCGCGAGAGGGCGCAGGCCGCAGCAGGACCGCAATGAGTGTGGGCATATGACCACCCCGTGAGCGTGCCGCTGCAATGCTGCATCCTAGGCATCCCATATAACACACACACACACACCACGCAGGCATCCCATAACACACACACACACACACACCTCGCAGGCATCCTGCGCATCACCAAGTCTGACTACAAGGAGCCGCTGAACCTAGGGTCGACCGGCATCCCATTACACACACACATATACACACTTACATACACACACACACACACACACGCAGGCATCCTTCGCATCACCAAGTCTTGACTACAAGGAGCCGCTGAACCTAGGGTCGACCGGCATCCCATTACACACACACACACACACCACGCAGGCATCCTGCGCATCACCAAGTCTGACTACAAGGAGCCGCTGAACCTAGGGTCAACCGGCATCCCATTACACACACACACATGCACACACATACACACACATATACACACACACATGCACACAAAGGCACACACACACACACGCACACACACACGCAGGCATCCTGCGCATCACCAAGTCTGACTACAAGGAGCCGCTGAACCTAGGGTCGACCGGCATCCCATTACACACACACACATGCACACACATACACACACATACACACATATACACACACACATGCACACACACGCACACACACACACACGCACACACACACACACGCAGGCATCCTGCGCATCACCAAGTCTGACTACAAGGAGCCGCTGAACCTAGGGTCGACTGAGATGGTGTCGATGAACGAGATGATGGAGACGATCAAGGTTATTGGGGCGGGGTCTGGGGTTGGGGTCTGCGTCTTGGATCTGGGGTCTACGTCTGGGGTCTGGGTCCGAGGTCTGGGTCGGGTCTCGGCTTCCACTTACTCGAATACTTATAACTTACTAACTTGAGCACTGAACTAGTTGGAGTGATAGGATCTGGTGGATTTGAGCTGGGTGGTTCTACAACACTTGAGATGTCTCATGCGAGACAGTCACAGAGCATCGGCTTTCCAGCAAAGACCACCTTCTGGTCCTAGTCCTAGCACCAACGTCTAGACCCAAGTCCAGTTCTGGCCCTATCAATTACGTGTGAGTGGCGGTAGCCATCAGCCGGCTGCCTGCCAACGCGTAGTCCTATGGCAACAAAGAGAGCTACTGTGCGACGCCTCAAGATAGATCCCAACTGCTTCCAGGGGATACGGGATCAAGTGGCGCTTGCCAACCTACCGCCGACCGCCAATCTGACCGCCGATGTAAGGGGTCAGCGCCCGAGGGCGGGGGAGGGGGCGTGTAAACAGATTTATGAAGAGGAGAGTGCTCTGTGTTTGTTGCGTGCGCGAGTAGGCGGGTGTGGTGGGTGCTCGACCGAGATGGCACGGATGGATGGACACTATGGTGGACGCGCCCTCCCCACACAAACCCAAACAATACTGCGGCGCTAAGGAGCCCCCAAGCACCCCGCCCCCCGCACACGCGCCCCATCACCACCCCCACCCGTCACACGCTCTCTCCCCCTGCCACCATCACAGAACTTCGACGCCAAGGACCTTCCGATCAAGCACATCCCCGGCCCCGAGGGCGTGCGCGGCCGCAACTCGGACAACGAGCTCATCCTCGAGAAGCTCGGCTGGGAGCCGACCGTGTCGCTCGCCGACGGCCTCAAGCTCACGTACACGTGGATCAAGGGGCAGCTCGAGGCGGTGAGGAGGGGTGGCATCTTTGGGCGGGAGGGGGGGGGGGGGCTTCTGGAAGCCATCCGAATCATGTAGTTGTCACGTTGGGAGGCGACTGTCGCTTGCCGACAGCCTCAAGCGCACTAACACGTGGATCAAAAGGCAGCTCGAGGCGGTGAGGAGGGGTGGCATCTTTGGGCGGGAGGGTGTGTGTGCTTCTGGGAGCAATCTGTATCATGCAGTAATTTCATGCTGGGAGCCGACTGGGGCGGAGCATCTTGGGGGTGGTGGGGGGGCTTCTGGGAGCCATCCGAAGCATACAGTCATATCACAGTGGGGCCGACTGTGTCGCTAGCCAACGGCATGAAGCTCACGTCCACGTGGATCAAGTGGCAGCTTCAGGCGGTGAGGACTCGAGTAGATGCGGCCACCCGGGAGCCCTCTCAATCATACATTGATACCACGATGCATGGATGTTGTGCGACGGCCTCAAGCTCGCGCACACGTGGATCAAGGCGCAGCTCGAGGCGGCAAGGAGATGAGGCGAACCTCCTCTGGGCGGGACGCATGAAATCACAAGGCCGGCGATGCGCTGCATCGCCAACCATTGCCGTTGCCGCCACCCACCTCTTTCAACTCAGCACCTCACCAAACACACACGTTGTCCCACGCAGGACATCTCTGCTGACAAGGCCAAGTACGCGTCGTCCACAATCGTCGCGACGTCTGCTCCCACCGGTCTGGGGGAGCTGCGCAAGGCTGACGGCGCTGAGGGCTTCTGAGCCCAGCTGGCTGGCTGGCTGGCTGGCGCAGCCACGACCACAGTTAGGTCTACTACACCGACAAAGGCGTTCGACAGACTGTGAAGTCGCACACGCGCGCGTGCGCGGCTTTGGAGACTTGTGTAACTTACGGGACTTCTGATGAGCTGATCGGCAGAAAAGCTGATTGGCCGGGCACACTCGCTGCGCAACACACGCAGCTGCATAGTCAGCTCACACGGCGCGGCCCCCGCTGTTTTGGTTGGCACCACGATTTGGGTTGGCACCACGATCGCTGGTTGGCTGCATCACGTCAAAGCCACAGTCCCCAATCACTCTTCCTTTCTTGCCCCATGCTTGTCCCTCTTCTCAATTCCCCTCGGGTCCCTCATCCTTGCCATCAGGGTGGGGTGGGGTGCCAAACGAAGTGTGTAGTTCCGGGCCTGCTGGGCTGAGGCTGCCTCCACGCCGTGCACCGAAAGGGATAGAGGAGAACCAGATCAAGAGAGACCAAGAAACGGTGTAGTTGTGGTTACACAAGGATTCCCATGTGCCGATTCCTCAACCAATCTGTGCTTCGTTGCGGGCGAGGGCAGGCGCTTGCAAGGGCATGACTGCAGATGCATGCATGATGCGAGCAGAGCAGCAGCGATGATGTGCAGGCATGAGCGCATGTTGTGGCAGTGGGGTGGTGGGGTGGGGTGGGCGGCATCATATCAAGTGTATTGCCATCACCGGCCGGCACCCCTTCACAGGGGGCTGCCTTAGCTTCGGCGGTCGTAATCATGGCCATCCACCCCCGCGCCAGCAAGCAACGCATGCATGCAAACATGCACGCGCGCAGGGCAGACGGGCGGCTGGCACACACTGCCAAGGGGGGCGGCGGCTGCAACGCGCCTCACCAGCCGTACCCAACGCTCGCATGCACCACTGCACCCCCGGGTGCGCACCAGTGACGGTGCGCGCGCGCCCCACCGCCCCTCCAGACTTTCGCCTTCTCGTATAAGTCCGCAGCGGCCACAAAAGCAGCCCTCGGATCGGCCTTCTGTTGTCATCATTGCGGCAGGTGGGGCACACCGGGGGGAATAGGCAAGCAGCAGCGATGGCGGGCAGGCTGGTGGGGCGGCGCGCCGGGCAACACCCCCCGTTTGATGGCAGAGCACCTGAGCACACCAACAAAAGCCCTACGCGTGCGCATGCGTGCGTGCATGCGTGCATCCATGCGTGGCGAGGGGTGCGCCGTGAAGCGCACACGCACATGCATGCATGCAGCGGGTGCGAGCAGCACGCAGGCGTGGCAGCGTGCCGTGCACATGCACCCTGACAACCGACGGCAGCCTGAGCGCACCAATGCATTCAGAAGGCTACCTTCTCCCGTGTTGTTACGATCATCGCAAGCGGCGCGCCTCCTGGTGGGGGCACCGCAGGCTCATATTTGGCTAAGTGGGGTGTCAGCTCATGGCAGCGGTGTGTGCGCCCAGGCTTGGATGCCGTGGCATGCACAGGGTGTATGTGCGTGATCGGCGGCCATATGCCGCTCCTGCATTGTGCCATGCACCACCGCGCCGGCTTGCATGCATGGGCGCAGCGCAGCACGGCGTGAGTCAGTCTGGGGCGGTTGCCTCAGGGTGGCGGCGGCCAGGTGGATCATGGGGCCGTGCAGGCGGCCATGCACGGTGTGCGTGCGCCCATGAAGGGAGCAGCTCCGGCTGGCGGCGCCAACGGGCGAGCACATGCACCGAGCGAGATCAGCTTGAAAACTATTGTGTCGTCACTGCGCTCGTTGGGCGCTCGGCATCTTGCTTGTTGTGTCAGTCACGGCCGCCACCCGTGCAGCCGTCGAGCCCCAGATAAGACTGACAGGGCATCAGAGCGTGGAAGTATGTCACGCCGTACCTAGAGCCTTATTGAGCCCACCACGCACACAGGCCACAACCTAGAGCCCTCGCCTCCCACCCCACCCTACAGAAGAGCTCTCGCACACAGACGTCTCCAGCACATCACATGAGCGCCGACCCGATTGGTTCCTCAGACATCGCCCCCGTGTTCGACGCCACGGTCATCGACCTCCCGGCTGCTTTCGGTGAGCGCATGCACCGCAATGAGCAGCGGATGGCCTGGCGCATGGCGTGGAATGGCGTGGCGCATGGGCAATGCCTCTGTCTGTCGCCCTGTCTGGCACATGCCTCTGGGGTTGGGAGGGGGGAGGGACGCAGCGCCGTGGGAGTGGGCGGTGGGAGCAACAGCGCCGCACGGGCGACCCACGCAAGGGCGGGGCCCGCACCGGGGCGTGTTCTGGTCTGACGCATGCGTTCACCACCTCCCAGACCCACTCGGAGACACCGCTGCGGGCGACGACAAGGGTGATGCTGGTGACTACGTGCACATTCGCGTGCAGCAGGTGGGGCGCGCGCGGCGCAGCGATAGGGCGGGGAGTCAAAAGTTGCCGCACACGATCGCTGACTGACGCACCCCTTGCCTGCACCCTTGTCCCCGCCCCTACAGAGGAACGGCAGGAAGTCTCTGACGACCGTCCAGGTGAGGTGGCCGCGGTGTGCAGCGCGGGCGGGCCGTGGCAGAGTCCTCGTGTATGTATGCGCTCCTTCGTAGGAGCGCTCCCTGCTCACCTCGGCTCTCACTCCCACCTCTGCAGGGTCTCAAGGAGAAGTACGACTACAACAAGGTGCTCAAGGCGCTGAAGAAGGGTGAGTGCATGCGAGAGAACCCCTCGAAGCCCCAATGAATCACCCTCATCGCCGAAGCGCCGCGCGCGCTCTGATGCCACTCGATCTGACCGTCCACTCGGCCTTTGTCTCCGCAGACTTCTGCTGCAACGGCACTGTGGTTGAGGACAGCGAGCTCGGCAAGGTCATCCAGCTGCAGGGTGACCAGCGCAAGAACGTCTCCGAGTTTCTGATCAAGTCGAAGCTTACAAAGAAGGAGAACATCAAGCTCCATGGTGCGTAGGGGGAGCCTGCCCCATGCGTTGTAGTATGCCCCCCATGCGTGCCCCATGTGCGCCCCATGCGTGTGTGCATAGATGCAGGACCCGCGGCGTGCATGCTCCATCATGCACCAGGACTCGACGCGTGCGTGTTTGCATGCACCAGGACTAGCTGTACATGGTATGGTGTATTCCTTAATACAATCCGCGCAACGCGTGTGCACCCCCTCACCTCCCCACCCCACCCCACCCGCAGGATTCTGAGCACGTCTGCTGACACAACACACAGCAAAAGTGTCGCGTCGCCACGCCGGCTGCGGGCCCTGCGGGGCTCAACGTTGCGTTGGGCACAAGCTGCGTGCACGTCACGTCCCCGCTTAACACGTTGAGCACAGCTCACTAGTAGCAGTATGCACGCCCCTCGTGACGGGACGCATATGCAGCGGGCCGACTGCCTGTCAAAGGCACGGTCGAGTTGTAGTATACAACACGCACACCACAACGTCTCGTCCGCTCATGCACATTCTACACTCGACACATCCACGCAGCTAGTCGTGTGCTCGCCTGTCCTACTCACTTGCACTTGGCTCTACTTAGCCTGTTCTAGCACGTCAGCCTTGCACATGGGGCACCTTGTCGAGTAGTCTCTCAGCCACGGCACGACGCATTCCTTGTGGAAGGCATGGGCGCACGGCAGGGTGGTCAGATGGTCGCCTTCGGAGAAGTCGGCCTGGCACACCGCGCACGGCCTGTCGGGCGGAAGGACAGGGGGTGAAGGAGGGCGGGGTTAGTTCAGGGGTGGAGCGACAGATGTTTGATCAGGATACAGAAGGCAGCCCACCCTTCAACCGGTCCACCGCAGGCAGTGGAGCCGCACTCACCCGAACTCGCACCCTGCCGCCCAGAACACCGACTCGGGCAGGGCGTCCACCACGCACTGCGGCACCGTGACCTTGACGTCCTCCAGCTGAGACAGCGCCTCGTAGCTGCTTAGGTCCAGCATGCGCCCGTCTGGGCCGAGCACCACATCGCCCACACCACCACCTCTGCTCCCAAGGCCCATTCCCAGCAGGGCCGCAGCCAGGCCGGGCGGCAGGCCACTGCCTCTGCCAAAGCCACTGCCGCCCGGCACTGGGATCAGAAGCGGCCGACCGCCCGGCCCAGCGCCCGGCACGACCAGCATGCCCACGCCCGACGTGGCGAGCTGCGACAGGCCGAGGCGCGTCACGTCGGCCACGGCGGCGGCGCGCTGCAGCTGAGCCATCATCGAGCCGGCGCCGCCGCCGCCGCCGTCAACGCCCGCCAGCACCAGGCGAGACAGGGTGCTCGCGGGGACCGCTTGTCCCGCATCGCCCGCACCGCCACCGTAACCACCACCACCGCCGCCTGGCCAGCCACCGCCGCCGCCAGGTGCGTCGTGACCCAGCGACGCGCTGATCGCCATCGCGAGCTGCATCTCCTCGAGCATGTCCGCCTCCGCGTCGAGCCCACCGCCGATCGCAAGCATCGCGCCCCCGCCTGCGCCGCCGTACGCGAAGTGTGCCTCGCTGCCGTCGAGCCCCGGCCCGGCGCCACGCAACCGCCCGATGCCGCCCGCGCTCCCACTCGCCGCGAGCGAGCGCATCAGCGCGGCGCGCTCGGTGTCGCGTGCTGCCAGCCGCGCGCGCAGGCTGTCTCTCTCAGGGAAAGGGTCGTGCGGCTCCATCCCCCCACCGAGGCGCGCTCGCGAACCACCGACGGAGGCGGGCGGCCCTCCGATGGCGCCCGACGCGATCAGCGCTGCAATTATATCCGCTTGGTCGCCGCCAGCTCCGGCGTCATACTCGCCGTGCGTGTTGACGAGGGCAATTCGGCGTCGGCGCACTGCTGCCGCCAAAGCCGCCGCTGCTGCCGCTGCCGCCGCTGCCGCTAGATCGCCGCCCTCGAGAGTGTTTGCTGCCTGCGCCACTGCGGCCAGGCGCGCCAGGGACGCGGCGACCGACGTGGAGGGCGCGCGCGCGGGGTGCGCCGCGCCTATGCCGACCAGGGGCCGCGCGTCACTGCTGCTATGACCACCGCCGAACCTGCGCCCACTGCTGCTAGCGCCAGGGTCACGGTCACGGTCACGGTCACGGATTGGGCGGTATCGGTCGTCAGAGCCGAGGGGCGCGCCGATGCCAACCAGGGGGCGCGCGTCACTGCTGCTAAGACCACCACCTCCACCGCCAAACCCGCGCCCACTGCTGTTGGCGCCACGATCACGGTCACGGATGAGGCGGTAACGGTCGTCAGAGCCGTCGCCGTCGCTATCAGATAGCAACCCTCCCCAGATCGGAGCGGCGCCCGCGAGGTCTGGCCCAGCGAGCCCTTGCGCGCCGCTGCTGCCGCTGCCCCTGTGCCTGCTGGCAGCCTCAAAGGCCACGGCCGCCTCACTCCAAACGGGGGGGTCGCCGCCACGGCCGCTGTGCGCCGCCTCTTCCGCCGCTGCGTGCGCCGCCGCGCGCGCGGCCGCTACCGCCGACTGCGCGCCGTGCCCGACGACTGCCGATGGGGGGTCTGTGCGTGCCACGACCCCGCGCAGCCTGCCGTGGATGCCAGTGAGGCCGGGCGATGAGGGGCCGTCGTCGTCGGAGCTGCAGTTGGAGACGCCCCCGGGCGATGGCCGCTGCACCAGCCCGAGCTGTGTCGCGAGCGATGCACTGATTGACTGCGACCGCGGCGGCGGCAGGGGCGGCAGCGGCAGCGGCGCGTGCGGTGCGTGCGGCGGCCTGAGCTGCGAGCTGCGAGCTGCCGGTGGCGTCGCCGGGGCGGCAGCAAACGGGAACATGAGGTTGGCGTCGAGGTCGGGCGTCGGCGATGCCCGCGCTGCTCGCTCCTCCGAGCCAGCCGCTGGCGGCGGTGGCTGCTGCTGCTGCTGCTGCTGCTGCTGTTGGCGAGCAGCGGCAGCCGCCCCAGCCGCGGCCACCGCTGGTGGTTTCGGCGTCAGGCCGCTAAACCGCCCGCCGTACCCTCCGCCGGTCCTGCCCCCCTTGCTGCCGGTGGCGCCGCCCGCACCCGCACCTGCACCAGCGCCTGCACCCGCACCAGCGTGCGCCGCCACCCCGCCCCCTATCCCGTGCGCCGGCCCAGGGCGCGGGGCGCGCGTGACGGCTGACGCACCGCCGCCAGCTGCGCCGATCGCGGGCGGCCCACCGCCAGCTGTGGTGGTGGCACGCAGCCCCCTGCCCCGGCTGCCGGGGGTGCCGGGCGAGCCCGTGCCAGCGGGCGACCCCAGCAGCGATGACGGCACCGCCAGCGCCAGGGGCCGCAGCTGGGGCGCGGAGCCACGGGAGCTCAGGCTCGGCGCCCCAGCGGTGCCAGCGGTGCCGCCGCTGCTGCTGGCTGCACCCGGCACTCCGGGCGCCCTGGCTCTGGGCCCCGCCCCACGCGCTGCACGCGGTGCGGGGGCGGGGGCGGGGAGCGGGGCACTGGTGCTGTTGCTGGCTCCGCGGCTCCGCGCACCGCTGCCTGCTGCTGCTGCTGCTGCTGCTGCCGCTGCTGTGCCAGCGCGCTGCTGCGAGGGCGAGCCGCTCCCGGTGGCGGCATCGGTGCGGAGAGAGCCGTCGAGGCGCCGGCCTGTGTGAGTTTGTGTGTGTGGGGGGGGGGCATGTGTGTGTGTGTGTGTGTGTGTGTGTGTGTGTGCGTGTGTGTGCTCACCGACGCTGTGTTTCGCAGCCCGCTGCGCCGCCGTTGGCGCCTCAGCACAACCCGAACCGTTGGCAGCCTGCCATCGGCTCGAGTACACATTGGTCTCCATGGAAATGGGGAATGAGGTACAAGGTCCAGGAGTGTTCACGCCAAGTGCATGGGCACCGCACGCATGTGCGTGTGCACCTGCCCCCGCTCGCAAGCTGTTGGATGACAAGGTCCTGCTGGCGTCTCCAACTGACAGCGGCAGTAGTACTTCGGAGAGAGGATGTCCTGTCGGCCTTTCGTGCGTGTCTGTGCGGTGAAGGTGATGTGAGCTCAGCAACAGAATATACAAGCCTGTTGCGCAACAGCATACCTACCTCCGAGCATGTGGTCCCGACGCGATTATGAAATTGACTAGACGAGTGGAAGGAGTCAACAGGAGTGAATAACAATAGTGTATACATGTGTACGAGCCCACACACGAGGGCTCCGAGGCACGCCCTCCACGGCGTGGAGTCCACGCCCCCGGCATTGGAAGCTACCGTCTCACGCACGCCTTTAAAACGTGAGTGCACCTAGGTATCGGCGGCCTTGGCAGCTTGACACTTACAGCTCGACCGCGGTGGTGGCCCTATCTAGGGCTAGGAGCTCTGGAGCTGCAGCTTCTTGAAGCTGGTGCCGGTCCTAGCAGCTGTGTGCGCCACGGGTCCGCCGCGCCAGTAAAGCCAGAGAGTTGCCCCATCATGGGTCCCATGCGCGTCCATGCAGCATGGCGCATGAGGACTTAGATGTAGCGAGTCGGCGTGGTTAATCAGTGCAAACAACAAGGACACCAAGGACAGATGCAATGGATGATGCGCGTAGGCAACTAGTGGGCTTGGTCAAGCAGGCAGGGAAGGGGGGGGGGGGGTCCCCACTCACAGCTGCGGTGTGTTAGCGGCGAGCGGTGTCCTGGACGCCGGGTGAGGGCGCGCAACACCCATCGATCCACGGACAAAGGCGCACACGCATGCACACACGTACACACACACACACACACACACACACACGCACACACACACATACACACACACGCACACACACACACACACGCAGGCAGACACACGCAGGCAGACATCATGCAGGCGATTCAGAGTATGGGGGCTCGTCTGCCTCCAGGCGTGCGAGCGGGGCTTCTAAGCGCGACGGTCATGAGCGCAGGTGAAAGGAGTGCATGGCATGGCATGGCATGGCATGCACGGGCCTGGATCAATGATCCCCCTGCAAGCTATATGCCGCTCGGGGCCGGATCCTCCCAATTCCCAGAAAACCACCCACACTTTGTGAAAGATGGCATGTCCAGAGTAGGTGCGCTGGAAAGCTCTTGCCGAGAGCAGCACAACGGCACGCGTCGCGTAAACACCCGCTAGGTATCGCGCCTGGTATGAGCGACCAAAGTTGCTTGAGCCGGGGGGAAACACTGTTACTGAAATCCTTCCCAGGCCCTGAGGGGTCACTGGCCTGGATCCAGTGATTTCCTTTTCAGAAATTTTAATTGAATTTCTGGAGCCACTTGGCTGAAAATCCGGCTTAACGGCTCCAAAATCTGGCTCCAATCGCCAATACGGAAACCACTGCCTGGATCGCAACACACGGTGCAGTGCTTGACGAACACTGTGCATGAATAGGTGGCGGGTGCGCTGTGCATGGTCACTCATGCGCTGTGCATGGTCACTCATGCGCTGTGCATGGTCACGCACGCGCTGTGCATGGTCACCCATGTGCATCGATGTGCCTGGACCACAACACACAGGTGATGTGGCGTGCCAGAAGCTACAAAAGGGGTCGCTGGTCGCGCCTATCGGACTGGAAGAGCACCGGCCGATCCGCCGTCGTTGGCGCCACCATCCATCCTGGTGCTCCAGCATCTCTAACCTCGAGCTGAATACCCCCCCGCCCCCCCTCCCCCGGTGATTGACGCTGTGCGCGTGCGACAGGCGATGTCACGTGCCAGAAGCTATAAAAGAGGTCGCTGGTCGCGCCTGTAGACTGGAAGCGCACCGTCTGGTTTGCCGTCGTGTGCGTCACCATCCAGCCTGGTGCTCCAGCATCTCAAACCCCCATCTGAATACCCCCCCCCCCGCCTCCGCTGGTGCTTGACGCTGTGCATGTGCGTCAGGCGATGTGGCGTGCCAGAAGCTACAAAAAAGGTCGCTGGTCCCGCTTATCGGACTGGAAGCGCACCGGCCGGTTCACCGGCGTGTGCGCCACCATCCAGCCTGGTGCACCAGCATCTCTAACCTCCAGCTGACTCTTCCCCCCCACCCCACCCCCGGTGCTTGACGCTGTGCACGTGCGACAGGCGATGTCGCGTGCCAGAAGCTACAAAAGAGGTCGCTGGTCGCGCCTGTCGACTGGAAGCGCACCGGCCGGTTCGCTGTTGTAGGCGCCACCATCCACGGCCCCTTCTTCTTCTACGGCTTTCGGTGGCTCGACAGCGTCGTCAAGGGGGCGCAAGGCGTCAAGACGGTGCGTG
Organism: Chlamydomonas sp. UWO 241; assembly: GCA_016618255.1. Classification (NCBI taxonomy): domain Eukaryota; kingdom Viridiplantae; phylum Chlorophyta; class Chlorophyceae; order Chlamydomonadales; family Chlamydomonadaceae; genus Chlamydomonas; species Chlamydomonas priscui. The sequence continues at coordinate 278,071 of VFSX01000191.1, read as the reverse complement.
CTTGGACGTGTGCACGTTTGAGGTTGCGATCCGGCTTGACATTTTTTCCGGCCACGTCTTGGCCTTTCTTGCCACGGGAGGGGGGGGGGGGGGGGGGCTCTCTTCTGGCGACTGGCGATGAACCTGCCTCGCGTTTATGTTCCCTCACATGCGCTCACCTACTTCAACATGCGTTTGCCGCCGCTGCGGTAGGGGACCTGGGGGCGCGCCCACGCTCTTTACAGAGTGGGGGTTCCCTACCACCAACAGCCAGCCATCTCACTAAGGTGCTCGGGCCATACGCGCCGAGCACGGTCTTATACGCCTCAAGAGTGTCCCTGACTGTATATGCCTCTAGAGTGTCACTGACTGCAACCCCTATCACCATGGCACACACGGCGCCGCGCCCGTGCAGATCTACGCGCACATGCGAGATCCATGCGCCACCTGTGCGCCATCCAGATCCATGCGCATGGCTCGCTCACCACGACGCACGCGGCCGCGCCATGACCGCGTCATGCACACGCCCTCTCGTGCAGGCTCTCACCAAGACGGCGCTCGGCCAGGTGACGCTGTTCCCGGTTTATCTGGGCAGGTGAACACAGTGATTCCTGGATGGGGTCTGATGAATCTCTTCTACCGCCGGAGGTGCTCTGGAGGCCGGCTGTGTACCTGCGCCGACGTGTACCTAGGGCCTCTCCCCTCCCTGACATGACCTGCTGCCCTGACTGTCTGCGCCTGTGCTGGGGCCTGGGCCCTCTCCCCTCCCCTCCCTGACCTGCTGGCCTGACTGCCTGTGCATTAACTGCCTGTGCATCGACTGCCTGCGCATTGACTGCCTGCGCACTGACTGCCTGTGCATTGACTGCCTGTGCATTGACTGCCTGTGCATTGACCGCCTGGGCATTGACTGCCTGTGCATTGACTGCCTGGGCATTGACTGCTTGTGCATTGACTGCCTGCTGCACAGACTGCCTGCGCACTGACTGCCTGCGCCTGTGGTGCAGCTGCTTCATGGCACTCAAGCTGATGGAGGGGCTCAGCGTGCAGCAGTCGTTTGAGCACGTGTCCAAGGTGCGCTGCTGACGTGGGGCTGGGACTGAGGCTGGTGCTGGGGCTGGGGCTGGCGCTGGTGCTGTGACAGGGGGGGCGGGGGGGCGTTTGCGCGGACACGCATTCGTTTGAGCACGTGTACAAGGTGCGCTGCTGGCGATGGCGATGGCGATGGCGATGGCGATGGCGATGGCGATGGCGCTGGGGCTGGCGCTGGCGCTGGGGCTGGGGCTGGCGCTGGAGCTGGGGCTGGGGCTGGGGCTGGGGCTGGCGCTGGTGCTGTGACAGGGCGGGGAGTGTTTGCGCGGACACGCAGTCGTTTGAGCACGTGTCCACGGTGCGCTGCCGACGTGGGGCTGGGGCTGTGACAGGGGGGTGGGGGTGGCGTTTGAGCACGTGTCCAAGGTGCGCTGCTGGCGCTGGCGCTGGCGCTGGCGCTGGCGCTGGGGCTGGCGCTGGGGCTGGCGCTGGCGCTGGGGCTGGGGCTGGCGCTGGTGCTGTGACAGGGAGGGGAGTGTTTGCGCGGACACGCAGTCGTTTGAGCACGTGTCCAAGGTGCGCTGCTGTCGTTGTGCTGGGACAGGGGCTGGCACTGGGGCTGGGGCTGGGGCTGGGACAGGGGGGGGGGAGGGGCATGCACACGCACACACACACACGTTCTATTCGCCTGTGGATACCGCTGCACGCACACACTTGCGCGCACGCACACGCTCGCACGCACACGTACCCACACACACTTACACGTACACACACACACACACACGCACAGGTGTTTATCCCAACGATGGTCACGGGCTCTGTGTTCTGGCCGGCTGCCAACATGCTGAGTGAGTCAAAACCTACAGCCAGTGATTCCCTTTTCGGCTCTGCACAGCCCTTTGGCTGTATTCCGGCCAAACTTCGACCTTGAATAAAGCTCAACCCATTCAGTGGATTGGAAGTCTGCCGCGCCCGCCAGACAGAGCTCGTCTAGGGCTTTCAAATTACCTACCATAGTGACACGCTCATTTGGGGGTACGATTGGGGGTAGGCTACCCCCAAACCCGTGTCGAGGTTGGCACTGACCCTAGGGGCAACCCCCAAACCCGTGTCGCAAGTAAAAGGCGTAAATGCTGTAACTCACTCGATACTGCATGGATTTCAACGATTCGAGTTGCATCGGAATGCTAATAACAAGGGCAGTCCAGAACATTGCTTGGATGCAGCATGGAGGGAAGAGGGTGGAGGGGCATGTGGGTGTGTGGAACTGCCCCTAAATGCGTGTCACCGAGGGCACTGCGTGCCGGCGGCTACCTCCAAACCCGTGTCTTTGGTGGGCATAGAACGGCCGTTTCCCCAAGCCCCAAATGGTCGTACCCCTAAATGAGCGTGTCACTGCGGTATGTATGAGGGCAAACGGTCAACGGGAGGTCAACGGTCAACGCGGTCAAAGCAAAATCCGGCTGTGGAAGAATTTATTAAAAATCCTGAAAAGAAAATCACTGGTGAATCAACACCTGTAGCTGGCTGGGGGACTCACAGCCAGGGATTCTGCTAGATGATGATGATGAGTGGCTCCGTTGAGGATCTTGGGGAAATGATGGCTCAACCCGGGCCTCACGGCTCACTCCCCAACATCAAGACGAAGGAGGCAATTTTTTGCGAAAAGGGTGTGGAAATGTCAATTTTCACACTTCTGGGGTCAAAACTCGCGCGATCTCAAGCCGACGCGCCAGCCAAAATCGACCAATCTCAACTCGAAAGTGCACTTTGTCGGGTTGCGGGTTGGCTGACGGAAATACTGATGATGATGAATTTCACAGTCGTGCGTGACGCAGCTACCGGCAGCGTATGCGACCTTGCTCGGCGTACAATGCCCGAGCGCTGCAGACGGGTGGCTGGCTACTGGTGGTGCTAAGGATCTTGGGAAAAGGATGGCCCACCCCGGGCCTCCCGCTCACTGTCTCAATCTCACACCGTCGGACGCTCTTTGGGGGCGAAAAGTGTGGAAACGCAATTTTCACACGGGTCGGAACATCCTCGCGATGTCACCCGCGGCGTCGGCCCGAATGCGGCCAATTTCACCCCGCGAAGGCACGTCTGCGGGGCGCGGGGTGGCCAACGGAAACGCTGCTAACAGCCGGGAGTGCAAGTTGGGCAAACAAAGGGCGCAGTGTCGTGATTTTGTTTTCAGTTTTTTCAGTTTTTTTTCTGGGAGCCGGCGAGCGGACCAACGTCCCGTTGATCACTTGGCCGCTGCTTTAGCATTGACCGTTGACCATCAAATATAGGTATTTGTCAAGCTCTTTACGAGATCTATCTGATGGGATCGTCGGACCATCAAGCAACTTGGTTGGTTGAGCTCTATCTGATGGGGTCGTAAGTAGCCACATGGCTCCCAATGGCTCCCAGGAGCCCAAAACAAAACGACTGGCGCAGTGTTCCCCCCGCAAGCCGTTAACTGCTCGGGGCCGGATTTCCCATTTCCCAGAAAAAAAACATCCTACACTTGGTGAGCGAGGGCGTCGAGGGAAAGCTCTCGTCGAGAGCAGCATAACGGCACGCGTCGCGTGAACACCCGCTGCGTATCGCGCCTGGTATGAGCGGTCAAAGTTGCTCGAGCCGGGGGAAAAACCCTGCTAAAAACTTTCCCAGGGGTCACTGAAAGGGCGGTGCTCACTGCGACGACTGGCGCGGTGAGCCATTTGCTGACCGCGAATGTTGAGTGCCATACTGTGAGGGGAAGATGGGTGGGGATGTGTGTGTGTTTGTGTGTGTGTATGTAGGGACGGCTGCGTGCGTGTGTGTGTGTGTGCACGCACGTGTGTGTGTGTGTGTGTGTGTGTGTGTGTGTGTGTGTTTTGTGTGTGTGGAACGCGCGGTCCAGGCAGTGCCCAATGGCGCGACAGCGAGGCCCCCCCCCCCTGCACACACACACACACACACACACTCGCTCTCACACACGCAGACACATGCGCACATAAACGCGTGCGCACACCATTCAACATGCCAAACACCATGCTGTAAAATCAACCCCCGCCCCCTTCAACACACACACACTCACACACACGCAGACACACCACCCGCACCCTCAGACTTCATTTTCCTGCCCCCCCCAACCCCCCCCCCATACACACACACACCCTGTGCACGCGCGCACACACACACACACTAACCACACACGCACACACACACACACACTCTATGCTCACACCCGCAGACGTCATGCTCCTGCCCCCCCCCCTCACCCACCACTACCACACGCACACCCTGCACACACACACACACACACACACAAACGCGCACACACTCTACGCCCACACCCGCAGACTTCCTGTTCCTGCCCCCGACCTCGCGCGTGCTCTTCGTCAACGCCGCCGGCCTCATCTGGAACATGTACCTCAGTCTCGTCAACTCCAGCCCGGGTGCAGCGCAGCCCGCAGCAGCAGCAGCTGTTCCAGCCAAGAAGGCGGGCAAGGGCAAGTAGAGAGCGGATGTATTTTAGGGGTGGCTGGCGGCAGCGGCGCTCATGATGATGTGCCTGGTCAATTCCAGCCAGAGCGCAGCGCAGCCCGCAGCTGCAGCAGCAGCAGCGGCGGTTCCAGCCAAGAAGGCGGGCAAGGGCAAGTAGAGAGCGGATGCATTTTAGGCGTGGCTGGCGGCAGCGGCGCTCATGATGATGTGCCTGGTCAGCTCCAGCCAGAGCGCAGCGCAGCCCGCAGCTGCAGCAGCAGCAGCGGCGGTTCCAGCCAAGAAGGCGGGCAAGGGCAAGTAGAGAGCGGATGCATTTTAGGCGTGGCTGGCGGCAGCGGCGCTCATGATGATGTGCCTGGTCAGCTCCAGCCAGAGCGCAGCGCAGCCCGCAGCTGCAGCAGCAGCAGCGGCGGTTCCAGCCAAGAAGGCGGGCAAGGGCAAGTAGAGAGCGGATGCATTTTAGGCGTGGCTGGCGGCAGCGGCGCTCATGATGATGTGCCTGGTCAGCTCCAGCCAGAGCGCAGCGCAGCCCGCAGCTGCAGCAGCAGCAGCGGCGGTTCCAGCCAAGAAGGCGGGCAAGGGCAAGTAGAGAGCGGATGCATTTTAGGCGTGGCTGGCGGCAGCGGCGCTCATGATGATGTGCCTGGTCAGCTCCAGCCAGAGCGCAGCGCAGCCCGCAGCTGCAGCAGCAGCAGCGGCGGTTCCAGCCAAGAAGGCGGGCAAGGGCAAGTAGAGAGCGGATGCATTTTAGGCGTGGCTGGCGGCAGCGGCGCTCATGATGATGTGCCTGGTCAGCTCCAGCCAGAGCGCAGCGCAGCCCGCAGCTGCAGCAGCAGCAGCGGCGGTTCCAGCCAAGAAGGCGGGCAAGGGCAAGTAGAGAGCGGATGCATTTTAGGCGTGGCTGGCGGCAGCGGCGCTCATGATGATGTGCCTGGTCAGCTCCAGCCAGAGCGCAGCGCAGCCCGCAGCTGCAGCAGCAGCAGCGGCGGTTCCAGCCAAGAAGGCGGGCATGGGTAAGTAGAGAGCGGATGTATTTTAGGGGTGGCAGGCGGGCGGGAGGGTGGGGGGGGGTGGCTGGCTGGCGGGGGAGCAAGTCGAGGCCTAGGGTAGTTGTTTGTTGGTGGTGGCGGCAGCGACGATTGCGTGCCTGGTCAACTCCAGCCAGAGTGCAGCGCAGCCCGCAGCAGCAGCAGCAGCGGCTCCAGCCAAGAAGATGGACGGAAGAGCAACTGAAGTAGAGAGCAGATGGGGGGGCTGGCAGGGGGGGGGTCGAGATGGGGTTGGATGGGGTCGAGATGGGGTTGGAGATGTGAGAGCTGTTCTGAACTCATCTCGTCAAGCTGATGTCGATTCCACTCGAAATTATTCATTCACGGACGAATCTACCGAAGGTTGGGGAGTGTGGGGGATTGGTTTCGTACTTTTTCGTACTCTGTATTCTGTATCGTTTTCCGTATTCCGGATACGGAATACGAAGGAAAAAACCCACATGTGTCCGTATTGTGCCACCCTGTTGCTGTTGCTGCTGCTGCTGCTGCTCAAGTGGGCAGCTGCTGCGGTTGCCCAGCTGCCGCAGTAACGATCCGAGAAGGGGCAGGGAGGGCAGCAGCAACCGCCACCACAACTGCTTCCGCCACCGGGCACCAGAAGCAGTGCGCACGCCATGCCGTCGCCGGCGGCCCGTCCTCCTCACGGCACCGTCACCCGCACGGGCACTCGGGCACGCCCAGCGCAGCCTGCTTGTAGAAACCACCCACAGCCGCCAGATGGGCTCCTTGCGGGGCATTAAGGAGCGGCACCCGCCACAGCGCCGGCACCGCCGCCTCCAGGCCGCGCAGCCCTGCGCGTCGGTCGCGCGGGGCGCCCCCGTGCGGCCCGTGGTCCAGCGCCAGAGCCGCCTCGACCGTGGCCGCCCGCCGCACCAGCCGCTTGTCCACCAACGCCCGCAGCTGAAGCGCCACCGCCAGCTTGCACGTCAGCTTCCCCACCGTACCCGGGCCATGCGTAAACCCCACCCACCGAGGCTCACCTGCGGCACCGCACCCCGCAGACAGGGGCGCAGGTCGGGCAGGCCGCCCACGCTGTAGAGCGCAGGCCAGGCCGCCCACGCTGCCCGCCAGCCAGCGTGATGACACTTGGTAGCTGCCAGCCTACCAGCCGTGGAATCTCCACACCGGCCGCGAACTCGCCTGCTCTGGGGAGGGGTTAGAACTGGCGGAGCGGCCTGAGCGCAGTGAGGCCAGCACCACCAGCCACCGCCTCGACCCAGACAGCGGCAGCGCCGCAAGCACGACCGCCACTGTGGTGCAGAGGGGGTCGAGCGTGCGCCGCACACACAGCAGTCCGGCTCACCCCAAGTCACTGGCGGCGGCGCGACCGGGAAGAGGGCACGGCACAGGACCCCCCTCAAAGCACCGCCCCCGTCGCAGGCGCCGCACGCCAGCGCCGCGCGATGATGCCAATGGTGACCAGTGCTGCCAATGGATGACCAGTGCTGCCAATGGATGGCCACTTAACCTGCAGCATGCATGACCCAGGTGTCTGCAAGGGAGGCTGGGAATACGACAGAATTACAGTGGGGCAGGCCGCAACGACTTTGGCTGCCTACGACTGTCTTCATAGGGAGACGGAAAGGCGTCACCCTCGCATCAGTGTGGGCCAAAAGGCTCTTAAGGGTTCGTCAGTGCCGAGTTCTGAAAAGACATGGGGTCCATAGTGAGAGATGTGCCACACGCTGAAAAAATACTTGTTCAAACGTGTGATAAGAGGAGCTTAGTGAAGAACAACTTCAGTGCAAAAAAAATTGAGGCGGCTGCCAGCCACCACCCCTATAGCTCTCTTAAGGAGCTACTGGTGGTGGTGATTTGCACCGGACGCGCACTCAATGTCATCCGGTCTTCGGATTTCCCATCGTTGTGTCCCAACTTTATTCGGCCCATTTACTGGGCCTACTAAGACAGTCGGAAGCTTCTGAAATTGATTTAATATATATTACTACACAACGAGGCCTGGCAAGCCTGTACAGTCTAGACCAGGTGGTCTTCTAGGCTTGGAAATATATATAGCATGCGCGATGCACCGCACATGAAAATGCACCGGAACCCCACAAAAAATTGATCTAAAATATAATTGAGAGCACCCCCCGTTGACCTTTGACGGTGCAGTGTGGACCCGTCTCGTCTCGTCGCTCTCCCCTGAAAGTGTGCAGCTCAATAGCGTTCAGCATTGACTCGTGAAGATCTTCAGCTCATGTGTACTTCAAGTTCCTCGGCTCTCCGTTGCTCTCAGGAGTGCAGTGCTCTGCGCTGCCTTGCTTTCCGTCTCAACTCTCGATCGACCGACCACGGAGCGCGTCGTCGCACACTCGCATTCGACGAGCCAGGGCGTGCCGTGACGCCGAGCTAGTGCGCGCCGCCGTTGTGGGCGCCGGCCTCCCGCTCTGTCGACGGCCTCTGCCACACGTCGGTGCCAGACAGAGACAAGCGGTTGCGGTATGAGTCGTGGCCGTTGTCGGTGCTCGGCGCGCTCTGTGGGCAGGCGGGGGCAGGGGCGCGCATGCACGTGTCAGGGGCGGCGCGTCGGTCGGTGCGGCAGCGCAGCGGCCGTGCCCCTCCCCAATGCCGGTAGTGGGCGGTTTCTGTGCCCCCCCTTCATTTGAGCAAGCCCTGGCGCTTTGGTACTGTGAAACCGCTGCCAGTGGATGTACCCCGGCCCCCCCCCCATGCGCGCAACACGCCCCCCCCCTCCCCCAAGCACATGCGGTGGCGTCGCCACGTGCGCGCATGCCTGCACGCATGCACGCTGCACAGGGGCGTGTGTGTGCTGGCTTGCAGGGCGCGCAGGCACGCACGCACGCAGGCGCACACACCTGCAGCGACATGATCCCCCGTCCGTGCTCCTGCTTCAGCGCGTTGAGGCAGTCGGAGGAGCCCCGGGTGCGCCGGTCGGGAGAGCCGGAGAAGCTGAGGCTCGGGGCGATGCGGTGCCCCTCGTCCATCGGAAACGCGTCGCAGCAGCAGCCGCCCGAGAAGCGCGCAAACGGCAGGCCGCCGCGCACGCGCTGGTCGGCGTCTGCGTCGTCGCGCGTGTCGGTGTGGCGCGCGTGCGAGCGGGGCAGGCCCGCATGCTGGCTCTTGTCCTGGCTGCGCGGACACCAGACGCCGCTGTTGCTGCCAGAGCCGGGGGAGAACGGGCACGCGGGGCCGAGGTGGTGCCCGAGGTCGCCGCTGTTAAGTGCACTGCCGCAGCAGCTACCCCCGAGTAGGGTGGCCGGGTAGCTGCCCCAGCTTACTGCCACGTCGTCTGCCTCGCGCGGCGTAGACACCGACGCGGACGATAGCTGCGCGGGAGGTTGTTGGAGCATGGTGAGACAACCAGCATGCATGTGCATGGTGGTGGTGGAGGCGTGTGTGTTTGTCCGTGTGTGTGTGTGTGTGTGCCTGTGTGTGTGTGTCTGTGCGTGTGTGTGTGTGTCTGTGTGTGTGTGTGTGTGTGTGTAAGGTTTTTTGTGTGCGAGATGGCTGAAAGGTCACATGGGAGCCCCACATGGGCCCACATGCGAGCGCGGGTTTTAGACATTCCGTTGCGCCTGCCTCTCATCGCGTCTCACGCAGGGTTTCACGGCATCAGTAAGAAGCTCCGGGCAGATTGAAGCAGCCGCCACCTCATTACCAACTCACCCACCCTCCCCCACGCCCACTCTCCCTCCCCCCACGCACCGGCACGCGGCGCGACTTGACGTCTGTGATTGGGATGCCCAGGCTCAGTGGGACGAGCAGAGAAGACCGTGGAATAGTGGATCCCATGGAGCACGTGTTGGTGTTGGTGTTGGCGCGCCGCCTGTCCGCGGTGGTCTTGTGGCCGTGCAGGGCGGGGGGCAGGTCAGGTCCGCAGCAGGGAGAGCTGCGGTGCGCGTAGGCACCCAAGGCAGGGGGTGGGTCCTATCCAGAAGCGACAGTCGCCGATCGGGCGCAGATTGTTGGCAGGAAGTGGATAAGGAGGTAGGCTGTTGTGAAGAGCTGTTGTGAAGAGCTTGCGAGTGCACGTGGGTACCCCCCACGTGCCCAGAGGGGGTACTTCCACACTTTCGACACCCTGCCTAGCGCGACACCCAAGTACTTATTCCGGCATGCATCGTAACAGGTAGTTCAACCCCCCTGGGGGTGATTGTGCACACACGTGTGTACTCAAGTCGCAACCAGGGCGTACTTCCAGAAGGGTCTGTCCGTCTTCCAGACACCAAGGACAAGTGTGGACCCCGATGTCGGGTCTCAACAACCGAACACACGTCTCAACCTGGGGGAGGCTGCGTGCGCGCGCGTAGTACAAGGGTGCGCACGGACAACATGGATCCAGGGATCCAGGGATCTGACACGACAGCCACACGCCCCGCACGTAGACCCCAAGCCAGACACGTGGGGGGCCTGCGGCTGGGGTTCTATTGAGACGCTGCTGGCATGCGCCGCTCCAGGGCAGGGTCGCCCATCTGCTGCTTCATCTGTCTCGACACAAGCTAGACTACCTCTGTATGGTTACGACCATCGACGTGGCTCAGCCCCTGGGCTGACGGCCTCCCTGTGTAACCCTTTAACTCTAATCTATCTTTTCATTCTCTGCATCTACACAATAGGTCTAGTCAGATGCCACAACATATGTTCTAGCACGACACCGGCTTCCTCCGGCACTCGGGGACCTCCGGCACGAGGACCTCCAGCACGAGGACCTCCGGCACGAGGACGACAGTAGCTCAACCCCCCCAGCGGTGGTTGTGCACACAGGTGTATACTCAAGTTGAAAAAAAACTGAAGTGCACACCAGGATGTCCTTCTAGATGGGTCTGTCCGTTTTCCAGATGACAACACCAAGAAAATAACTGTGGCACCCCGAGTGGCTTCAAGGACACGTCCAGACAACCTGGGGGAGGCTGCGTGCGCGCGCGCAGCACAAGGGTGTGTGCAGCCAACATGGATCCAGGGATCCAGGGATATGACACGACAGCCCACGCCTGTCCTCGCACTGACACCCAAGCCAAACATGCAGCTGCGCCGTGTTCTGTTGAGAGTCTGCTTGCGCCCGCAGCTCCAGGGGTCTCCAGGGGCCTCCTCAGCTGCTGCCATGCGTGTTGTGCTGCGAGTCTGCATGATGCTGGTTTTACAGGTTTTACACGTGCTCGCCTGGACCCCAAAGCGTGCGTTTAAGGCTAGACTGCACGTTCAGGGGAGCTCTACTAGGAGAGCCCACAAGGCTACGCAGCGCGCCAGCCTATCAGGGCTGCATGCTGCTGACGTGGTTGCTTGGCCTCCTGGGCGCTTCAAGGCAAGTGTGTGGAGTGAAGTTGGGGGGTCGCTCGCGCGAGTCGTCCTCCACTCTCTGCCCAGCTCGCCAGGCTGCATCATGAGATGATCTCAGATCGTGTTGCACTGCTGTTCCTGTAAAACAAAACGTGTTCACAGCCGCGTCAAGCTGAAGGCTGCCCCGGTACGGCACTCCGCCCGCACTTTGGCTGCCCAACTCCACGTTTTGCCTGGTCGTCGTCGATGCTGATAACTTTAGGCACTAACAGCTGCCCAGTGGGACCGAAGTGTGAGGTGATGGCATGTGACGGCACCTCTGTGTTGCCCTGATGCTGAGTCAGCATTGCTGTGCTGCCTTGATGCTGAGTTGCGCATTCCCTCCCTCCATGTTGCCTTGATGCTGAGTCAGCATTGCTGACTCATTCCCTGCTTTCCCCTTGTCGTCTGCCGCTGCCCGCAATGCCTGTGTGCCACGAGCGTCTCTGAGATGAGAGACCTGCGCGCAGGCAGCGTGCCATGCTCATGGAGTGGCTGCCTGACCAAAGAGGGGAGAGGGAGAGGATCTGTTGGGAGTAGCCTGGGCACATGACGCGGAGTGGCACACACTGCGGAGTGTGTAGCAGCTACCCTTGCGCATGTCCAGTAAGGAGTTAGCACGAAGGGTGCTATATGTCAGGACCAGCCAGTGGCCTGGCATTTCGAGATCCGACCTTTTAACTCCCCCTCAGGTAGTAAGAGGGTAGAGCGGAAACTCACACCCGCTCTCTGCCGACTGAAAGCCCGGTGGCTAAGCTTTGGTTTCGGTGCAGGCCGAGCTAGGCCAATCACAGTGTGGCACACACTGCCTGCCGCCTGGATTGAACAGCAGACATCACCACAGCATCACAATATACTCACGAATGTTGCTGATCATTATTTGAACCTGATCCTGAAACAGTGTATTGCAGGTGTATTGCAGTATTTGACACATCAACCACAACCACACCACATGTCAACAACTCAACAACCCTGACTTTCTCAACTTTAAGCAACAGCAACTCTCAGCAACTCGACAACTCCCTCTCTCTCTCCCTCTCTCTCTCTCTCTCTCTTTCCCTCTCTCTCTCACTCTGTCTCTCTCAGGAAGGAGCCAAATGGTTCACCAACAGATCCTACACGCTGCTAGGTGGAATGGACCGCAGCTTGTGGGCTGTAAGCACCAGCCGCTCATAACAACTGCTGATTTTGTTAGCACTCCTAGTCATTGTGGGGTTGTGTTTTAAGTAAGTGCGGGCTGTGTGAAGTGGTGTGTGTGTGAAGTTGGCCATGTGAAGTGGTGGGTGTGTGAAGTGGTGAAATGGTGTAGAATTAGTGAAGAGCGCACCTCGGCTCCGCCCTCTTGGGCGTCTTCAGCAGGCCAAACGCATCGAGCTCGTCCTCCAAGCGAGCCAGCTCGGCCGGGTGCTGGAGCAGCGACAGCACAATGCTGCTGATCGCGATTGCACTGGTCTCGAAGCCTGGGCATAGGGCAACAAAGATGTGCTGCCAAAGCATGGATCATGAGCATAGCTGGTCTTGAAGCCTGAGCGCAGGGCACCACAACAGCATGCATCATCTTAGCATGCGGGGAGAGCATGGCTGACACGCAGACAGTGCAACGCACCCGCAGCGGGCATAACCGAAATGTTAGACTTGAGCTGGTGGAAGGGCAGCGGCTCTCCGGACGGCTGCCTTGTGCGCATCAGAGCTCCGGCAATGCAGTCGCTGGGAAGCTCGTCCAGCGGGCGCGCCTGCAGCTTGCGCATGACGTTGCCCATGAACGCATGACGTTGCCCATGCTGTCGTACCGGAGGGTGTTGGCGCGGTGCACGCGCGCCTCCCTAGATGTGAGCAGCTTGAAGGCCCAGAACGGGTTCCCCCACAGGCGGTGCACCGCATTGAGGATGTCGTCCATCATCGACCAAAGCGTGTTGGGCTGCGACAGGTCGTCTCCGCCGAAGCTCATCTTGAAGCCCCAGCGTCTGATGACCTCGACAGTCACACGGCGTGCGAGGTCGACGACGTCATACGCCTGCGTTGGGCCGGCGGCCTCGATCTGGTCCATGATCTTGGCAGATATCGACTGGATGATCGGCAAAGCCGCCTTCATGCTGGCAGAGGAGAAGCAGGGCGAAACGGCCCTGCGTGTCTTGAGCACGGTTGGGGGCAGGCGGAGGGTCGGCTAGGATCATCGGTCGGTCAGTATTATGTGTTCCGAGAGCAGCATCGATCCCAGATGGGAGTGACTCACTTGCGCAGCTGCTTCCACTGGTCGTCGGTATGGCGGGTCAGGAGGTTTTCGGTGATTGGGCCCGTGGCCGCGAGGTTCAAGCCGTGGTAAGCAGGAGCAGCCTTGTCCATGAAGTCGTTGCCGCGCATGCAGATGCGGGCGGCCTCCGCCTGCGTGGGATGCGTGGATATGAGAAGATGACTGGCCCTGGCCCTTATGTGGAGGGAGTTCGCCAACAGCGTACGCGCCCACACACAGGCCTGTGAGCAGCTATTGCAGCAACGCCCTGTCTGCCAACCCGGCTGCATCAGGAAGAGCCAGGCTTGTGCGTGATATACTTAAGCACACCAACGATCCGGCCTACCGGATCGTTCACGACCGCCACAACATTTGTAGCCAATCGGATGCGGTAGATTGTTTGCTCAGCCTGATGCGCCATCTTCCTGTGCACGTCCGGAGCAATGAACCACGGTATGTGGCCCCAGATGAAGTGGTCCTCATCGAACGTGGGAATGGAGGCAACTGCGGCGAGCTTCGACCGAGTCGAAGCAACAATTACCGAAACCACAGCCATCGCAAGACACACAAGGACGAGCACAGCCCCCAGAAAGATGTGCAGCAGATCCATGGTGAATGACAGTGCCAGAGCGGAGGTTATGCACTTGTGTGGTCTTGATCAAAGGGGAGGTGGCGCCACACACGTGCGGTGGCGGGTGCGGTGTGGTCGCTGAGTAGAGTGCTGCGGCGGGTGTGCTACTAGCCCCGCTTTCGGTGGTCTGGGGGAGGGCTTTTTGGTCCCTTCATGGTTTTATACCTTGGGTCCGCCCTCTGGCCATTTGAGGGGCTGGGTGTGCAGCCTGCACAGTGGTGCTGCTTGCTTGGCGCCCGCCACCAAGTGTGGATGGCGTTACCGTGGGCTACTTGTAGCTTGACCTTTTGTGGGCCTTGAGCCTTGTTTCTCTAAGTCCCACTAGAGCTTTGGAACCGTACGTGTGACCGCCAGAAGTGGATTGTAAAACTTTCATCATCATCATCATCATTGAGAGAGAGAGATATCGTTACAGAGAACTCTGCACGGCAGACCTAGATAGGCTGTTTCTAGTCATCAATTGAGGAGATTCCGTTTGAAGGCGGGAGACCAACCGTGCGCCAGCAAGAGGGTGAACAACCTCATTCGTAAAGCAGTGGGGGAAAGGGGCAGTGGCGGGTCATTGACGGCTGTGTTCGTCAATCCGCCTCGACTGAGTTTAAACTAGGTGTCGGCAGAAGGACTTCCACAGTTGTGGAAATCATGCTAAGATGATCCACTCGGTGGTGACTCGCTCGGCGAACTCGGGGCGCTCGGGGATGTCGCGTGTGAAGTTGAAGAGATGGATGTTTGCGGAGGGCGTAGAACGTGACGGAGTGGGCGCAAAAGTCACCGGCGTGAGCCGGAAGAAGGTGATGGCGCCGCCGGCATAGAGCGAAGTCGTGCCCGAACAGCGGTAGTCGTGCAAGTGGGAGGCAGTGGCAGGGAGGCAGCGGGAAGGTAATCGGAGGGAGAGGGGGAGGGGCGGGGGAGGGTTAGGGAGGGGCGGGGGGCACAAGATGGGGTGGGGTGCAGCGGGGATGGAGGGGTGGAAGACAGGAGATGGGAAGGAGGAGAGGGGAGAGAGGAGGGAGCCACACTGTGGCCCGGCCACATGGCGCATACATAGGCGCTGGTAGCATGGGGGGGGGCAACTCCATGTGACGAGCATGTGGGTGTATGGAGGTCGACGGGGCGGCAGTGGGATAAGCGGTGGGTCTCTTGAGGTGGGGCGTGGGGTCGAATGAACGACTGGGCAGTGGGCGGTGGGCGGGACGGTGGCGGCTGGAGGAACTCGGTAGCTCAAGCGCTGAGCGCTGAGCGTTGGCTCGGGCCGCATGGCGGTCGAGGTGATGGCACTGAGATACCTGGGCTCCGTTGTCTGAAGCTGCAGAGCTGCGGGGGGAGGGAAATCTGTGCGGTAGGGCGTCACGTGTTTTTTGCCATGTGGAGGGCGTGCGAGAGAGTGCGGATGGACTGAGTTCCTGGATGCATGCGTCGACTGGCTGCTGAATTGGCAGCCCGACGACAGGGGGCGTACGGAGGAGGAGAGGCGGCGAGAATCGGCGGCGGCATGGGTGAAGGGGCGTCGACGTAGGCGGCGGCGATGACTGCGCGGGCGCAGTGCCCACAGAGTGGGGCGCCGCCCACAGAGTCATCATCATCATTGATCACCCATCATGTGCGAAAATGTGTGGGGGTGTCCGCTCTGCTCTGCTCTGCTCTGTGAGTCTCTTAGTGGCTACCCAGGGGCCCGCCTGCCTTGAGAAATTTGCATTTTATCATCTGAGATCATTATATCATGGTGGCTGGTGGGTGGGGTTGGCTGGGTTTCTCACTCTGTGTGGAGGACGAAAGTTGAGCGCACAGAATCTAAGATGGGTTTTCATATGCGCAGCAGAACTGCAGCAGAGCTCTGTGTGTGTCCACGCATGTCATGGGACGTCGGGTCTGCCAGTGTCACTGCCCCGAGTCAACACATGTGATCTGCCGCGGTCAACGAGGCTGTCGAGGCTGTCTCCGAACACGGCTGCGCGATCGTCACACACAAATACCCAATTGCCGCTGATAAAAGACCCATTGCAATTCAACATTTTCCAGGTGTCCAGTATTACAACTTTGCAGCTGCACCAGAGCCGGAATGGCGCCAGCGTTTGATCAGAGACCAGAGTCCATTATCACAAGGGGGCTCAGCCCACAGTCGAACAGGCGCAGGCTGTCGGTTGGTCCACTAAAGAGACAGCGCACTGCTCTCTCTCGATCTGCTATCTCGCTTCTACCGCGCGCCTGACAGCGACGCCTCCTGCTCCGCGCTCAACCCAAAGTCAAAGAGGGCCAGGGACTGTGCCATGTGGTCGGCGTTGGCAGAGCGTGGGAGCACGACCGTGCCCTGCTGCAGCACCCAACGCAGCACGACCTGCGCTGGCGACCGGCCGGTCTCGCCACTCAGCTTCTGTGGGCGCGGGTGCGGGCAGGGGGGGGGGGGGGGGGGGTATCAGTTGCAGTTTCGGGAGGGAGGGGGAGGAGGGGGAGGGAGGAGGAGGGAGGGAGGGAGGGAGGGAGGGGGGGAGGAGGGAGGGAGGGAGCGAGCGAGCGGACCGAGGGAGCGAGACCGAGGAGGGACGAGGGAGGGGGCGAGGGAGGGGGGGGGGAGGAGGGAGCAGGCTGGTGCATGCAGGCAGGGCGAGCAGGCAGAGGGACACGCACATACACCCACACTCGCACACCCACACGCACACCCACCTCGACCGACGGATGGGTGAGCACCCTGTTGCGATTGCCTGGCTGCAGCGGCGGCCACTGCGTGCCCAGCGACGAGTACGCCTCGAGCTATGTGACGTGTGGGGAGGTGTGTGTGTGTGTCAGAGGTCCCGCCAAGGATCATGGAAAAAATACGTCTCACCCCGGGCCTCAAGCTCTTCCTCGATCTCACCCTGAGGCGTTTTTTTCCGACAAGTGCGAAATGCAAATTTCCACACTTTTCGAGTCGGAATTCGCATAATCTCACCCCGCGATGCGAGATTGCCAGCGGAAGCACTGGTGTGTGTGAGTGTGTGTGTGTGTGAGGCGGGGAGTAGTCATCGCTATGTGCGCGTGTGCACCACTGTCTAAGCGCACCGCTGAGTAGCAGGCCATTGGGCAGGTCAATGTTGAGAGACAGTGGCGCTGGCAGGGATAAGGGACAGGGACAGAGCAAGCACTAGTAGCAACAGGCAGTACAAGGGACAGGGACAGCAAGCACTATAAGTAGCACTTAAAGTAGCAACAGGCAGTACAAGGCGTGACCGTACGCTGTCACCACAGCTCAACAGCCAACAGTCAACGGTCAACAGTCAACAGTCAACGCACTTGTCTCCAGTCAATTGTCAACAGTCAACGCACTTGTCTCCAGTCAACAGTCAACAGTCAACGGTCAACGGTCAACAGTCACCGCACTCGTCTCCAGTCTCCAGTCAACAGTCAATAGTCAACGCACTTGTCTCCAGTCAACAGTCAATAGTCAACGCACTTGTCTCCAGTCAACAGTCAACAGTCAACGCACTCGTCTCCAGTCAACAGTCAACAGTCAACGCACTCGTCTTCAGTCAACAGTCAACAGTCAACAGTCAACGCACTCGTCTCCAGTCAACAGTCAACAGCCAACAGTCAACGGTCAACAGTCAACGCACTCGTCTCCAGTCAACAGTCAACAGTCAACGCACTCGTCTCCAGTCAACAGTGAACAGTCAACGGCTTGTCTCCAACTGACCTCAAGCTCTGAACACCGATTGGCCCCTCGGTCGCGAGGTAATTCGACACCTACCTGGATGCCGTTCTGGACGCAGAACGCGGAGAGCTCGTGCGCGGGCGCGAGTGGGTCGACGTGGGTCTGGAGCACCTGTTGTGGCAGCCGCACACGCGCATTGCACGCGCATGGTAAGTAAGGATATGGCGCGAAGGGTGCTGTGCGCCGGAACCAGGGGTCCGGTGGCCCGACATCTTCTCGGGATCAGACTTTTCATATTTCTCTCCGGTACATGAGGTAGGGCGGGACCCGCAGAGCCCGCTCTGTTTCCGTCACCACTCCAGTGGCTAACATTTGCTTTCGTCGCCATGCGACCATGAGGCCATACCACATTCCCAACGCCTGAGGCGGCGCCTACGGCGCCTGAGGCGACGCCTCAGGCGCCGCCTTCACTTGCGCGGATCAGGCGGCACCTCAGGCGCGCTGATACCGCCTCAGGCGCACCCCTGACCGCCTGAGGCATCGCCTGAAGCCCCACCTCATGCGGCGCCTCAAGCACCACCTTGGGCGCCCACCATCGCCTGAAGCGCACCCTGTCTGCCTCAGGCGTTATGACCGCCTTGACTTGCACGTCTCTGGACGTTGGGACTGCGGTAGGGCCTAGGCCGAGCCAGGTCAGTCACACCTGTGGCGGAACTTTGGTTTCGCCAGAATTGATTTCGGCCAGTCTTGGTTTAGGCCGGTCCGAAGCTTTGGTTTCGGCCACAGCCAGGTCAGTCGCACCTTTGGCTACACTTTGGTTTCGGCCCGACGTGGTTTCGGCCAGTCTTGGTTTGGGCCAGCCCGAAGCTTTGGTTTCGGCCAGACTTGGTTTCGGCCGGTCTGAAGCTTTGGTTTCGGCCAGACCTGGTTTTGGCCGGTCCGAAGCTTTGGTTTCGGCCAGAGTTAGGTCAATCGCACCTGCGGCTAAACTTAGGTTTTGGCCAGACTTGGTTGGGGCCAGTCACGGTTTCGGCCAGCCCAAAGTTTTGGTTTCGGCCAGATGTGGTTTTGGCCAGTCTTGGTTTGGGCCTGTCCGAAACTTTGGTCTCGGCCAGAGCCAGGTCAGTCACACCTGTGGCTAAACTTTTTTTTTGGCCAGATCAATGCAGTGGCTAGGCCATGTGATGCGCATGCCGGCTTCTCGTCTTCCTCGTACAACTTTTGACTGCACAGTGGATGTGGCTCGGCAGCAAGGCCGGCCTCCAGCCTCCTCCCGACACTGTTTTCTTAAGCTACTGATTCAGCAGCTGGGCGAAACTAGTGGCACTCGTTCTGATTGGAAGACTTTTTCGGACACGGCGTTTGAGCGTGCTCAGGCTAGGGTCGGGTGGAGAGCCGTGGTGTACGGTCCGGCTGCTCCTCAGGCGCCGGCCCCTCCACCACGGCGGTCAAGTAGATTGGCAAGCGCCACTTGAGCCCCTATCCCCTGGAAGCAGTTAGGACCTATTTTGGAGGTGTCGCACAATAGCTCTCCTTTTTGCTCTAGGACTACATGTTGGCAGGCAGCCGGCTGGAGGCTACCGCCCCTCAAAAGTAATTGTTAGGGCCAGAACTGGACTTGGGTCTAGGCGGTGGTACTAGGACTAGAGGTAGTCTTTGCTGGAAAGCCGATGTAACTGTAACTGTTTGGCCAGAGTTGGCTTTGGCCAGTCTTGGTTTCGGCCGGTCCGAAGCTTTGGTTTCGGCCAGAGCCAGGCAGTGATTTCCTTTTCGGCTGTCCACAGCCACTTGGTGGTATTCTGGCTGTACGTGGCCTTGCACACAGCTTGACCGATCCAGTGGATTGTAAGTCTGACAAGCCCGCCAGACAGAGCTTGGCAAGAGCTTTGAAAAGACCTGTGCATGAGGACAAACGGTCAACGATAGGTCAACAGTTAACGCAGTCAAAGCATATTCCGGCTGTGGAACAATTAATTAAACAATCACGAAGATACAATCACTGGAGCCAGGACAGTTGCACCTGTGGCCGCACGTGCGCCGTGCGCACCAGCTCCTGCATCTCACTGAGCCCGAAGTTGCTCACGCCGATGGCCCGCACCTGCGTGCATGCGGTGATGGTGTGTGGTGAGTTAACAGGTCAGGTGGTCACAAGCACGGTTCCAAAGCACCAGGTCCTGCATCTCACTGAGCCCGAAGTTGCTCACGCCGATGGCCCGCACCTGCGTGCATGCGGTGATGGTGTGTGGTGAGTTAACAGGTCAGGTGGTCACAAGCACGGTTCCAAAGCACCAGGTCCTGCATCTCACTGAGCCCGAAGTTGCTCACGCCGATGGCCCGCACCTGCTTGCATGCGGTAATGGTGTGTGGTGAGTTAACAGGTCTGGTGGTCACAAGCACGGTTCCAAAGCACCAGATCCTGCAGCTCACACGCAAGTGGAAAGCTCCTGCGCACGCGTCCCCCGGATGGGTTCAGGCTTCAGGGTTTAGGGTTGAGGGGTTTTAGGGTTTAGGGTGTAGGTCTGCAGGGTTTAAGGTTTAGGGTTGACGGTTTAAGGGCTTAGGGTTCTAGGGTTTAGGGTCGGGGAACCTTGTTAAGTCATGAGCAAATGCTCGTGTGACATGCGCTGACGGCGCGCACGCGCACGCCCCCCCTGCCCCCCACAGACATGAGCGACCCCCTTGCCCCCCCCCCCCCCCTTCACTCCCCCCCCCCCCCCTACACACACAAAACCGGTGCCACGCCTGTAGGTCCTCCAGCGCCCGCCACGACTCCTTCCACAGCACACCCGCGGTGTCCCGTGAGACCGCGGCATCGTCGCCCCCCTGCCACACAGACGCGCCCTACACCCTCGCACACGCACTTTCCCGGTGCCGTACAGGTCCTCCAACGCCCGCCACGACTCCTTCCACGTCACACAGCGTCCCGTGAGGCCGCGCCATCGTCATCGTCACCCTCCCCCTCACACGCGCATGCGCGTGCCTCACACCCTCGCAGACGCACCTTGCCAGCGCCATTCATGTCCTCCAATGCCCGCCACGACTCCTTCATCAGCACCCCCGCAGTGTGCCGTGAGAGTGCGTCGTTTTCGTACGCCCCCCCCCCCACGCACGCGCACCCCACAACCTCGCACACGCACCTTCCCAGCGTCATACAAGTCCTCCAACGCCCGCCACGACTCCTTCCACAACACACCCGCAGTGTCCGGCGAGACCGCGGCATTTTCGCACCCCTGCCCGCCCCCCTTACCCTAGAAACATGCGTGCTTCACACCCTCGCACACGCACCTTCCCAGCGTCATACAGGTCCTCCAGCGCCCGCCACGACTCCTTCAACAGCATCCCCGCGGTGTCCCGCGAGACCGCGGCATCGTCGCCCCCCTGCCACACACACGCGCACTTCACAACCTCGCACCCGAACCTTGCCAGCGCCACGCAGGTCCTCCAATGCCCACCGCGACTCCTTCCCCAGTATGCCCACAGTGTCCTGCGAGAGTGCGCCATCGTTGCCCCCTCCCCCCCCACACGCACCCACGCACATTCCCAGAGCCATTCATGTCCTCCAGCGCCCGCCACGACTCCTTCCACAACACACCCGCGGTGTGCCGTGAGACCGCGTCGTTGTCGTACGCCCCCCGCCCCCCCCCCCACACGCACGCCCCCCCCCCACACCCTCGCACACGCACCTTCCCGGTGCCATACATGTCCTCCAGCGCCCGCCACGACTCGTTCCACAGCACGCCCGCAGTGTCCCGCGAGACCGCAGCATCGTCGCCCCCCTGCCACAAACACGCGCTCCGCACCCTCGCACGCGTAGGTCAGGTCCAACGCCCGCCACGACTCCTTCCACAGCACGCCCGCAGTGTCCCGCGAGACCGCAGCATCGTCGCCCCCCTGCCACAAACACGCGCCCCGCACCCTCGCACGCGTAGGTCAGGTCCACGCCCGCCACGACTCCTTCCACAGCATGCCCACGGTGTTCCGCGAGATCGCGGCATGGTTGCCCCCCTGCCACACACGCGCGCCCCACACCCTCGCACACGCACCTTCCCGGTGACATACAGATCCTCCAGCGCCCGCCACGACTCCTTCCACAACACGCCCGCGGTGTCCCGCGAGACCGCGGCATCGTCGCATCCGGGCAAACCAGCCCAGCAGCGCGGGTAGTGAAGTAGGAGCAGGTCGACGTAGGTCGTCCCAAGGTTTTCTAGCGACCGCTTAAACGCGGCCGTTGTGCGGTCGTAGCCCAGGTCCTTTGGGTGGACCTGTGTAGCAATGGGCAAACAGAACGCGTTGTTACTGTCTGTAGTTAGGGCTCCAGACTCACATAAAGGTCTTCCAGCGACCGCTCAAACGCGCCCTTTGTGCGGTCGTAGCCCAGGTCCTCTGGGTGGACCTGTGTAGCAGTGGGCAAAAGGAACGTGTTGTTGCGTGTCTGTAGTTAGGGCTCCAGACTAGTATAACGGTCTTCCACCGACCGCTCAAACATGTCCATGGACGCGATCGTGCGGTCATACCCCAGGTCCTTTGGGTGCACCTGTGCAGCAGTGGGCAAAAGGAACGTGTTGCTGTTACTGTCTGTAGTTAGGACTCCACGGCTCTGCTGGCCGCGCTCCACGCCCGACGCGCGCCCCGCCGCCCCCACGAGGTCCTCCCGGTACCCCGTATCTCGGCCCCCAGGTATCGGAATTCAAAAAAAAAATGCTTGATTTGGAACGAACACATCAGGAAGATTGATGAGGCATGCCTGCATAAAACTCCCCCCCTCCCCCGTGGCTACAACCCGCCTTTGTTGTGAGGAAAAGCTGGCCGCGCTCCATGCCCGACGCGCACACCGCCGCCCCCACGAGGTCCTCCCGGTACCACTCGCGCGCCATCGCGCCGTCCACGTGGCGGTAGCCGACCTTGATGGCAGCCTCCACGGCTGCCTGCAAAGGGGGGGCATGTGCGCGTGTGCTTGTGGTCGATTTTACAGTCCACATGGCGGTACCCAACCTTGAGGGCAGCCTACACGGCAGCCTGTACAGGGTTTAGGGTTTCAGGGTTTGGGGTGTCAGGGTTTAAGGTTTCAGGGTTTAGGGTAAGGGGTTTAGGGTTTGGGATGCCAGATTTTGTCGCAGCAGTGTGCGTGCGGTGGTGAAGACTGGGAGTGGCGGTACCCAACCTTGATGGCAGCCTCCACGGCAGCCTGAACAAGATTTAGGGTTTGGTTTAGGGTTTGGGGGATTAGGGAACGTTTTTTTTGTGGGTAAAGTGTTTAGTTAGGGCTAAGAATTTGGGAGGCTACCTGTGCAGGGTTTAGGGTTAAGGGTTTAGGGGATCAGGGTGAGTTTTTTTTGTAGGGTAAAAGGTTTAGTTAGGGGTAAGTATTTGGGAGGCCCAAGAGGTGGTGGTGACGGTGTGCGGTGGTGAAGACGGGGAGTGGCGGTACCCAACCTTGATGGCAGCCTCTAGCGGCCAACTGTGCAGGGTTTAGGGTTCAGGGATTCAGGGTTAGGCAGGGTTTAGGTTCCAGGGTTGGGCAGCCCAGAGGTGGTCGCAACAGTGTGGGGTGATGAGGAGCAGATAGTGGCGGTACCCCACCTTGATGGCAGCCTCTACGGCTGCCTGCGAAGGGGGCATGAGCGCGTGTGTGCGTGTGCGTGCGGTCGTTTTACAGCCCGTCGGACGCCCTTTGACGACCCGTGTGCATAGGCGTGTGCGTGTGTGCACACACCCACTTGCGTGCCGTCGCCCAGGGCCGCACTGCCAAACCCGACCGCCGGAATTGTTACCCCGTTGTTCAGGAACAGCACCGGAAGCGGGCGAGCGAGCGTGAGGCGCGCGCCGCGCGCCGCCGCTGGCGTGTTGCAGGGGCCCAGTTTGCACGCCGCCGCGCACGCGTCGTGCATGAACGCGCCTGAGGGAGGGCGAGGCATTGATCAGAAACAACACAGGCAGCCGGTGCGCGAGCACAAGGTCAAGCTACAAACGTAGCCCACAGTAGCGCCACCCACACTAGGTGGTGGGCGCCAAGCAGCAGCGCAGGCCACAGGCACCTCACCAAAGCCCATCCAGTGGGTGGAGGATAGCCCAAGGTATAAAACCAACGACGGACTGTAAAATCGACCAGCAACACCTCGCCAGACGTGTGCGTTTGTGCGCACTCGTGTGTGCGCTTGTGCGTGCGCGTTTGTGCGTGCATGGGTGTGCGTGTGTGCACAGGTGCGTGTGTGCACACGTCGCGCATGAACGCGCCAGATGGAGGAGCACACAGCAACACCGCGCCAGACGTGTGCGCACACGCACGAGTGTGCGTTTGTGCGTGCGTTTGTGTGTGCGTGGGTGTGCGTGCACAGATGCGCGTGTGTGCGCAGGCGCGTGTGCATGGGTGCGTGTGTGTGTGTGTGTGTGTGTGTGTGGTGTGTGTGCGAACGCGCCCGAGGGAGGGCGAGGCAGCATCACCGCACATGGCGCACAACGCAGCGGGACCTCACTCATCCTAGCAGCAACCAACCAACCCACAAGCCACGCACGCACAAGTCTCGCAGCAGCATGGCCGGGGGGGGGGGGGGGGGGGAAGGGGCGTACAGAAAGTTGTCTAGAACAAGTAAACAACTCGATGCAGGGCCAGCAGCAGCCCCTCCCCCCCCCACACACACTCAGCAAAAGCTAAAACGGGCAGCAGCAGCTACAGGTTCCTGGCTAACGCGCAGCCAAGCAGACGTTTTTTTTTGCCCAAGAACGCACCATTCTTGTCACACTCGCCGGCCCTGGCCCAGTCGGCGCACCCCGCTTCCTTGTCGACGCAGGGCGGAGGTGGTTTGGCGCCTGGTGCGTTTGTGTGTGTGTGTGTGTGCCGGTGTGTGTGTGTGTGGCGCACTCCCGGGCCTTGGCCCAGCCGGCTCCTTGTCGACGCAGGGCAGAGGTGGCTCGGCGCCTGGTGCGTGTGTGTGTGTGTGTGTGTGTGTGTGCATGTGTGTGTGTGCGTGTGTGTGTGTGTGTGTGAACCCCGCCTCCTCGTCGATGCACGGCGGCGGTGGCGGCACCCACCCACCCACCCACCCACCACCCACCCACCCACCCGTCCGCCCGCTCAGCCACCCAGCCGCCAAGTCACCCATCTATCGATCCAGCCAGCCAGCCAGCCAGCCAGCCACCCAGCAACGCAGCCCCCGCCCCCCCCCCCCCCCCACACGCCACCTGCCGGCACAAACTCAGCCATGGCCAGCCCCCCCTGCCCTCATCGAGGCCGAGCAGAA
This sequence comes from Chlamydomonas sp. UWO 241, assembly GCA_016618255.1. Classification (NCBI taxonomy): domain Eukaryota; kingdom Viridiplantae; phylum Chlorophyta; class Chlorophyceae; order Chlamydomonadales; family Chlamydomonadaceae; genus Chlamydomonas; species Chlamydomonas priscui. Next base: position 253,533 of record VFSX01000191.1, on the reverse strand, counting down.
AGGGCTGCGACTGCGACTGCGCACCCAGCCACCCAGCCACCCGCCCGCCCACCCGCCCGCCATCCAGCCACCCGCCACACACACCGCCGCCGCCCACCCACCTGCCGGCGCAAACTCAGCCATGGCGAGCCCCCCGCCCTCATCCAGGCCAAGCAGGAAGGGTGGCGGCTACGACTGCCCACCCCTCCACCCCTCCACCCCTCCATCGATCCAGCCATCCACCGCCCACCCGCCCACCCACCCAGCCCCCCGCCCACACACTCCGCCTGCCCAGCCACCCACTTGCCGGCACAAACTCAGCCATGGAAAGCCCCCGCTCTCATCCAGGCCGAACAGAAAGAGCGGCGGCTACGACTGCCCACCCATCCACCCATCCACCCAGTCACCCATCCATCCAGCGACCCGCCGCCCACCCAACCCCTGCCCGCCCCCCCCCCCCCCCCCCCCCCCCCCCCCCCCCACCCACCTGCCGCACAAACTCAGCCATGATGAGCCCCCCGCCCTCATCGAGGCCGAGCAGGAAGGGCGGCGGCTGCGACTGCCCACCCACCCACCCATCCACCCAGTCCCCCATCCATCTATCGATCCAGCCATCCACCCGCCCACCCACCCACCAGCCCGCTGCCGACCCAGCTCCACGCCGCCCAGCCCCCCGCCCGCCCGCCCATCCGCCCACCCACCTGCCGGCACAAACTCAGCCATGGCCAGCCCCCCACCCTCATCCAGGCCGAGCAGGAAGGGCGGCGGCTGCGACCGCGGCCTGCGACCGCAGAAAGCACAACTGCGCTGGCACATGTTTTCCATCCACCAGTGCTCGCCCGGCGACTCGCACAGGTGGAGGTCGCGTGCGAGGTACGGGCAGATGTCGAGGCGGTCGCTGCAGCCGTGCCTGCCGACGGAGCCGCCGCTGTTGTCCGTGCTGGGATCAGAGCCGTCGCTTAAAGCATCAGAGCCGACGGCGTCGCCACCTGGGCCGCCACTGTGATCCGTGCTGGGATCAGAGGTGTCGCCACTGTCACCATCAGAGCTGCCGTCGCTGTCGGCCCCTGCGCCGCCGCCATCAGAGCCAATGATAGCACACGGCAGGCCAGCGGCCTTGGCGACCGTGCGAGCGAGCGCGGCGCACATGCCGCAGCTGCGCGCGCACTCGCCCAACGCGAACTCTGCGCTGCTGCGGCACAGGCCGCGCTTGGCGGCGTCGGCGCACGAGGCGTTGGCGTCGACGCACAGGAGGGTCGCGGACGTGGGTTTGACCACAGCAGTGCCACCACCCGCGGCTGCACGCACGCTGCTGCTGTGGCCACTGCCGGCGCTGCGCATGCTGCCTTTGTCGCGATGTCCGCCGTCCACCAGTGTGCGCCTGGCGTGCGGCATGCCACTGCTGCCGGTCTTGCCCGCGCCACCATGCGTCCCATGCTTATGCTGCCCATGCCCGGCGGGTCCCCAGGCCAGGTTTGAAAACGCCACAATGGTGAGCATAAGCGCGATTGCACCCATGAGGAAGGTTGAGGTCAACAGCCGAAACCGTGCCATGTTCATGTTGTGTTCATGCAGTGGCCTGGTGTGTGGAGGGTGACCTCCTCGCGTCCATCGTGCCCAGCGCCAACGCCAAGCAACGTCAAGCAACGTCAACCACGCCTGATAAGATGAAGGTGAATAAGATGAGACATGAGAAAGAATGGATGCAAGGGTTGGGTTTTGGGTGTGGAGCTTTGTGTGGGGATTGTGACGACTGGATTGTGACGACTCTCCCGGGGATTGTGGGGATTGTAACGAATCTCCCGGCGTCCCAATTGCGCCATTTCTTCCCACGGGTGAAGATGGCAGGTGAGACGGGGAGCTGCCAATAAGATTTAGACGGTGTTTCATCTAACTTCCTCTCGCACAACCAACGGCAACCAACCTTGTGCATGGCGCCCCCGCATGCTGCCTGCCTTCCCGCTGTGCACAGTGCCGAAAATGCTGGACTACCACGAGCTGAATGACTGGTATGGCGAAGGCCTCCTGGAGGAGCACGAACTGTGGCCCCTGTCAAGGTCTCACCACCGCGCACAGCCAGGTGCGCTTGATCTCTCTCTATTCCACCACATGGATGCATGCCATGTGAGGTGGTGGGCCTGTGCACGCATGCCTGGGCTTCTTGGGGTGCGGACGAAAAAGACGGCCGAGCGGGCGCCCATTGGTTACACACCCCGCATGCAGGGGGCAGGGGGCCCAAGGTGCTTGCTGCTGGTGAGTCCGTGTGGCTGCAGGGCGGCGAAGGCCTGACGAGGGCGGTGGAAACACGACGATGACTGGCGGCCGATGGAACAACACAGCTTTCGTGCGCCAGAGGCCCCATGGCATTCGCATCTTGCCCTGCTAAGGCTGTTGACGTGCTGAAGCAGCTGTCTGTGCAGGTGCGGCCTGATATCCCCCGTACGTGTTGACCCCGTGCGTCCCACATTTGCCGCCTGGAGCGATGCTTCCACATGTTGCTGCGGTGCCTTGAATAGCAAGTGTGGTGCGCACTCACCACCGAGTCGTGTGTGCAATCTACCTCGTGCAGGTCACGATGGAGGTGTACCGCAACATGATCCTCATGAACCTACTCAGTACTGTCCAGCAGAACATCCGCTTCGTGGCAGACCCTGATGGCGAGCTGAAGGTGAGCACAGGCCGTGTTTCTAGTGGCTGTCTATGGCACGTGGTGCTGGTATGCTGAGAAGGGGCCACTGCGGCTCAATGGAATATTGAGAAACGGTTCCAGTGACAGCTTCCAAAGCTTCCCATGCGCCTACCAATCACGTGCCAACTGTGTGCCTCCAGGGCCCAAACGGCGAGGCCTGGACAAGGGTGATGGAGTCGGCAGAGCTCTCCGATTATGAGGGAGACGAGGGAGAGGAGCCGAGGGTGCGCCTGCACGAGCGCCTTGGCATGACGCTGCCGTGGCTGCTGAGCAACTTCGGACAATTTGTGTTCCGCGGCAGCATCCACAGGTGAGCAACGCGCCACTGCAGCGTGTGTGCCATGCACCGCGAGCACGCAAACGGCACGGCACCCCCTGTTGCCATGCCGCAGCCCGGCCGTGTACGGAGTTGACCACAAGGACCTCATCTTCGGCGTGACTGTGGGCATCGACCCGCTGGCGGACAAGAATTTCAAGGAGCTGAAGCAGCTGGTGTGTGGGGCGCGTGGGCGTGAAGGGTAATTTTGGTGGGGGTCTTGATGCACATGTGCACAAGTCGCAGGTGGAGGAGTCCTGTGGCGGCGCAGGCAACGGCGGCACAATGTCCCACAATGTGAGGAAAATCGTGCCCGCGAGCAACAGCGAGGTGCGCCAGGGTGGACCGGCTGCACACGTGCCGTACTCAAACGGATGCTAGAAGTCTGGCCCTGCACTTGGCGCTATGCCTGACGCTGTGCCTGCCCCTGCGCATGGCGCTTGTGCCACCTCACGCAGGCGGACGGCCAGCTGCCAAGCGCACCGGGTGAACCCGTGTACGAGGCGCTCTGGGATGGCCCGTACTGCTGATCTCCTTGAGGTCCAAACTGACCTCAGCAGCACGCGAGGTGGTTTGTGGTTTGTGGCACGCAGTTGCGCTGCTCCACTCACCACCCACTCGAGGGGCTCGACGACGGTCGTCTGTGCATCGTGCACGCGGTCGGGCCTGCATCGTGCACGCAGGCGGGGAGTGGCCGCAGCGGCGATGGCGCGGGTGTGCGGTGGGACGGGGCTACCCCTCAAGTGCAAGCGCTGCCAGCACACCTGCTGAGCTCGTACACATCGACGCGCTGTTGGGGCGCCCTGCACTCCTAAGCCCTTGGGCCTATATTGTTAGAGCCACTGCTGGGGTCTTTCTGGGGGCTGGGGGCCGAGGGTGATAGCTGATTTGTGCAGAAGGGCTTTTAACAACAAATGTTAACACGTATTTCTTGTAACATTCGGTGTGATCAGGGCCAGACACCCCAGCGCTCGACTCAAAGCTGCTTGCCTCTTGACCTCAGCAGCCATATCCATTGTGTGCTGCCTTCAGTTTTGGAGGAGGTGAGTGTGTGTGCCCCGCGCGCGCGAGCGAGGCCAGCCTGCGTGCGGCGGCGGCGGCGCACGCGCTCAAGAGGGCGGAGCGGGGCAGTACAGGACGCCTTATACTTGGATTGTGTCTGCCCACACCTACCCCCCTTAGCAAGTACCACCCCTCCCACCCTGGTGGGGGGCTTTGGAGAAAGCACGGGCCCGGGTGCGATGATGAGACGCTCGCAGCGGATGGAAGGGCTCAGGAGCCGTGCCGTCTTTCTTGTGAACAGTGGGATGTGAGCAGTGGCCTGGAAGCAGTGGCGGAAAGTATGGGAATTTGTGTGGGTTGTGCGATCGACGACCTCGGTCTCCCGATTGCGCCATTTCTTGCGCACGGGTGGGTCGCAGGTGAGGCGGGGAGCGGTCCAATACGATCAAGGCGGTGTTTCATACAACTTGCTCTCACAACCAACCGCAACTAACCTTGTGCATGCTGCCTGCCTTGCACCTGTGCGCAGTGCCGGCAATGCTGGACTTCGAGGAGCTGAATTGCTGGTATGGCGATGGCTTCCTGGTGGAGTGCGAGCTGTGGCCCGTGTCAACGAGGTCCCACCACCGCGCACAGCAGGGTGATCTCTCTCTCTTCACACCGCCATGCACGTCACGGGCTGCGGGTTGGGGTGGGGGGAGCAGAGCACATGGCGCGTGGTGCAAGGGTGCGGGAATCCCCCTTCAGTGCCAGCGCACATGAGCTCGCACATCAACGCGCTGTTTGGCCGAGTGCGTCGTGCACGACATGTAAACAAGTATATAAACCAGGATGTCTGGTCTGGATGTGTCTGGCTCTGAGCGCCTGATTAGGCCAGCACTCTCCTCAGGACGCCTTTTACTGGAGCAAACAAATCACAAAATACCGCCACATCTCCCTCCAACCTCCCCCCCTTGATGGAATTGGGCGTTTTTATATGCGTTGGATTTTGATATTTAGTACGGTGGGGAGGCATGATGGAGGACCAGGGGCTCTGTGGGGGAGGGCCCTGTGGGGGCCCTGTGGGTAGGGAGGGTCCCTGTGGGGGCCCTGTGGGGGAGGATGGAGGACAGGGGCCCATGGGCCGGCCCATGTGATACTCTTTTGAAAGTACAACCAATCCACACATTTATTTGGCAAAAACAGGGGCAAAAACATAAATGAACGCAGACGCGCCCCCATTGCGCGTGCCTGCCCATCATGTTGGCGGGATTAATCACGGGTGGTTATAGCGTGGAGGAGTACGAGGCTGAGATTAGCAGCATTCAGGTTTGCCATGCGTGCATGTTGCTTGCATGTTGCATGCGTCATCCACAGCGCGATCGTGAACGCTCGATCGCGCACGCATTCGTTCTGCAGGATGCGTTCACCAAGGCGGTGTCCTCCGCGGGCGATGCGTCAGTCGCTGGGCTGGCAGCGCTCCAGTCGGCCTTCCCCTCTGCGGGCTTCAACGTCAAGGTCCGCCCTGAAATCGTCCATGCGTGATAGAGTCGCATGGGCACACTGTGCATCCATTTTGGTGTCAGCGGCGCAGCGTGGTGGCATGCGAAAGCAAAAAACACTCCCTCCATCCTCGCAGGACGGCGTGCTCCAGCGGGCGTCCTTTGATCACACCGACCGTTCGGTGCTGGATGACGTGCTGCGGTCGCTGCTGATGCGCACGGCGACGGAGGCAGTGGGATCCAACCAGGCCATCATGACCTACAGCGGCGCTAGCGGAAACAGCCCGGAACCAGTCATGCAGCGCCTGCTGGCCATCGCCAAGTGGATCACGCAGGCTTGCGCAGCAGAGGGAGCGCCTGCAGGGGGTGAGGGCGGCGTGGGGGCGGATTGCATGCGCCCATGCGCCCATGCGCGCCCATGCATGTTGCTTGCTTGCCAAACCGCTCTCGTTCGCACTTACCGATCCGTGTGGCGGCGCATTGACTGAAACCTCGTGTAACGGCCGCTGCCGCCGCCAGGTGGCTCCTCCCTCAAGGTCATCGACCTCGCCGGCTACTGCCGCATGCTCGAGGACCTGCTGGAGCTCGGCACGATCGGCGACTGCACCGACATGTTTGCGTGCATGGAGGCAGACCTCGCGTTCCTCACCTCGGAGTCGGCCCCAAAGCCTGCGTCAGCACCTGACGCCGCTGCTGCCGGACCCTCTGCTGGAGCCCCCAAGCCGGCGCCGCTGCAACAGTCGCAGCTGGCCATCCTGCGCGCGTGCAACAGCCTTATGCGCCGGCTGTCCAAGGTGCGTGTGCGCGCGCGTGTGCGTGTGTTTGTCTGCTAGGCTGGGCATGGTAGGGCTTCGGGGTGGAGGTGGGCGGGCAGGATTCCCCCTGCCTCGCCTCTTCACTCACGTTTCCTGCCCGGCACAAGCCCTTTCCACCTGACCGCACAGGCCAACAACTTGTAGCTATGCGGCGGTGTCCTCGTCTTCCACCCTCGCCTCCTACTGGGTGGAGTGGGCGGGGACGATGCCCTCCCACACACACCATCCCTGCCTCCCCTCACGTCTCCTTCCACCGCCCGCGCCACCCGACCGCCCGCGCCAACGACGTGCAGCTGTGCGGCCGCATCCTCGTCCCCCCTTCCCCATTCTTTCCCCTGCAGTGTGGAGTTGACGGGGACGATGCCCCCCCCCCTGTCCCCCCTGCTTCCCCTCACGTCTCCCTACCACCTCCCGTGCCACCTGACCGCGCAGGCAAACGACGTCCAGCTGTGCGGCCGCATCCTCGTGTTCATCGCGCGCGTGTACCCACTGTCCGACAAGTCCGGACTCAACCTGCACGGCGGGATCAACGCGGGACTGCCGCTGCCGCTCGACGAGGTCGCGCCAGACGCGCTCGATGTCTCGGCGCAGCCGGTCGATGTGAAGCTGTACGCGGTGTTCTGGGGGCTGCAGAATGCGTTCAAGGTGGGTTCGAGCGCGGTGAAATTTGCACTCCGTTGGTCACTCTGTAAAATGTTGTAGGCGCGCTCGACTCGTGTCGGCGTAGCCGGTGGCGACGTGAAGCACTGCTGTGTATGCGATGTTCTGAGGGCTGCAGAATGCGTTGAAGGTGGGCAGCTGAGCAGTCGAACGGACAGCTCCTTCGGCGGATAGTGAGACGCGCTCGACTCGTGTGGGCGCAGCCGGTGGATGCTAAGCTGCATGCGATGCTCTTGGAAACTGTTTGCGATGTTATGGGGGCCGCATCATGTTTTTCAAATGAACAGCATCAGCAACACACGTATGCTCCTCTCATCAGCACCACCATCACACCACGCACGTGTGGTCCCAAGCGCAAGCGCCCTCCCAGCCGCTTCAGCCGTCAGCGTGGACCAAGTTCCCCGCGGCGACCTCGCTGCCCCCTCCCCCCCCCCATCATTGCTGTTCAGGAAGGTCGTTTGATTGCCGTCATCACCACCATTCGTGCCCCCCATGCGCAGGCGCCCTCCCAGCTGCTCCAGCCGTCCACATGGGCCAAGTTCCGCGACGACCTGTCTGCCGTGCTTGACGCGTTTGGGAAGCTGCCTATCACGGTCCCTGCATCAGGGCCGGGCTCAAACCTGCCACAGGTGTGTGTGGGGGGGGGGGGCGTGTGTGTGCATGTGTGAGTGTGTGTGGTGTGTGCGCGCGTGTGTGTGTGTGTCTGTGTGTGCGTGTGTGTGCGTGTGTGTGTAAACAAACGCCCCCGCCCCCCATGCAGACGCCTCCATGCTCATGGACGTCAACAGAGGCGCCTGAGCATCATCGTCGGCCGCCGCTGCACACGCACACACGCACACACGAGCACACACACACACACACGCGCACACATCAGCATCGGCCGCAGCTGCTGCACGCGCACACGCACACACACACACGCAGACGGACGCCTCCATGATGGACGTCGACAAAGGCGCGTCATCGTCAGCCACCGCTGCCGCCACCGCTACTGCCGGCAGCACGAGTGTCAAGTACCTTACGAGCAGCAAGCTGTTTGGGCTGCAGGTGTGTGTGTGCGCGTGTGAGTGTGCTGCCACCGCCACTGCCGGCAGCATGAGTGTGAAGTACCTGACGAGCAGCAAGCTGTTTGGGCTACAGGTGTGTGTGTGTGTGTGGGCGTGTGTGTGTGTGTGTGTGTTGCCATTGCCACTGCCGGCAGCACGAGTGTCAAGTACCTTACGAGCAGCAAGCTGTCTGGGCTGCAGGTGTGTGTGTGTGTGTGTGTGTGTGTGCTGCCACCGCCACTGCTGGCAGCAACAATGTCAAGTACCTTACGAGCAGCAAGCTGTTTGGGCTGCAGGTGTGTGTGTGCGTGTGTGTGTGTGTGTGTGTGTGCTGCCACCGCCACTGCCGGCAGCACGAGTGTGAAGTACCTGACGAGCAGCAAGCTGTCTGGGCTGCAGGTGTGTGTGTATGTGTGTGTGCTGCCACCGCCACTGCTGGCAGCATGAGTGTCAAGTACCTTACAAGCAGCAAGCTGTCTGGGCTGCAGGTGTGTGTGTGTGTGTTTGTGTGTGTGTGTGTTTGTGTGTGTGTGTGTGCTGCCACCGCCACTGCTGGCAGCAACAGTGTCAAGTACCTGACGAGCAGCAAGCTGTGTGGGCTGCAGGTGTGTGTGTGCGTGTGTGTGTGCGCGTGTGAGTGTGCTGCCACCGCCACTGCCGGCAGCATGAGTGTGAAGTACCTGACGAGCAGCAAGCTGTTTGGGCTACAGGTGTGTGTGTGTGTGTGGGCGTGTGTGTGTGTGTGTGTGTTGCCATTGCCACTGCCGGCAGCACGAGTGTCAAGTACCTTACGAGCAGCAAGCTGTCTGGGCTGCAGGTGTGTGTTTGTGTGTGTGTGTGTGTGTGTGTGTGCTGCCACCGCCACTGCTGGCAGCAACAGTGTCAAGTACCTGACGAGCAGCAAGCCTGTGTGGGCTGCAGGTGTGTGTGTGCGTGTGTGTGTGCGCGTGTGAGTGTGCTGCCACCGCCACTGCCGGCAGCATGAGTGTGAAGTACCTGACGAGCAGCAAGCTGTTTGGGCTGCAGGTGTGTGTGTGTGTGGGGGGGGGGGGCGTGTGTGTGTGTGTTGCCATTGCCACTGCCGGCAGCACGAGTGTCAAGTACCTTACGAGCAGCAAGCTTTCTGGGCTGCAGGTGTGTGTGTGTGTGTATGTGTGTGTGCTGCCACCGCCACTGCCGGCAGCACGAGTGTCAAGTACCTTACGAGCAGCAAGCTGTCTGGGCTGCAGGTGTGTGTGTGTGTGTGTGTGTGTGTGTGTGCTGCCACCGCCACTGCTGGCAGCAACAGTGTCAAGTACCTGACGAGCAGCAAGCTGTGTGGGCTGCAGGTGTGTGTGTGTGTGTGTGTGTGTGTGTGTGTGCGTGTGAGTGTGCTGCCACCGCCACTGCCGGCAGCATGAGTGTGAAGTAGCTGACGAGCAGCAAGCTGTTTGGGCTGCAGGTGTGTGTGTGTGTGTGGGCGTGTGTGTGTGTGTGTGTGTGTGTGTGTTGCCATTGCCACTGCCAGCAGCACGAGTGTCAAGTACCTTACGAGCAGCAAGCTGTCTGGGCTGCAGGTGTGTGTGTGTGTGTGTGTGTGTGTGTGTGCTGCCACCGCCACTGCTGGCAGCAACAGTGTCAAGTACCTGACGAGCAGCAAGCTGTGTGGGCTGCAGGTGTGTGTGTGTGTGTGTATGTGTGTGTGCTGCACCGCCACTGCCGGCAGCATGAGTGTGAAGTACCTGACGAGCAGCAAGCTGTTTGGGCTGCAGGTGTGTGTGTGTGCGTGCGTGCGTGTGTGTGCCGCCACCGCCACCGCCGGCAGCACCAGTGCCAAGTACGGCAGCAAGCTGTGTGGGCTGTAGGTCTGTTTGAATTCGAATTTGGAGGGTCGATTCAAACTCGGATTTGGGAACTCGGGCCGCCTATTACGGGTGCTCGCCGCCGCTGCCGCCGCTGCCGCCGCCGCTGCCGCCACCGCGTAACAAGCAGCAAGCTGCAGGTGGATTTGAATTCGAATCCCCACACTCACTGGTCCCCCCCACCGCACCCACTGCAGGTCCTGCACTCACTGCCTGGCAGCGATTTCCTTTTCGGCTTTACACAGCTATTTGGCTGTATTCCGGCTGTACTTTGACCTTGCACACAGCTCAACCCATCCAGCGGATCGCTGGTCTGACAAGCCCGCCAGACAGAGCACGTCAACAGCTTTTAAATGACCTGTGTATAAGGACAAACGGTCAACGAGGGGTCAACGGTCAGCGCGGTCAAAGCAAAATCCGGCTGTGGAGTAATTAATTCAAATTCCTGAAAAGAAAATCACTTACTGCCTGGTGCAGGTCCACACACGCAACTGCAGATGTCTACTGGTGCCCTCCCCCCCACCACACACACACCACCACCACCACCACCACCGCACTTCACCAACTGCTGGTTGGTGGCCCCCCACTTATGTCAGGTCCGCGACGCCAACTTCCGCTTTTGCGGAAGCTTCCTCGTCCAACTGCCTGGTTGGTTCACCCCCCCCCCCCACACACACACCCTCCGCCTCTCTCTTACTGCAGGTCCGTGACGCCAACTTCCGCCGCCACTTCCTCGTCCAGTGCGCCGCGCTCGTGCACATCAACATACACGCTCACCCACACACCCACACACCGACACTCTCTCTCGCCACAGGTCCGCGACGCCAAATTCCCCGTCCATCGGCCTGGTTGATTCACACACACGCACACACACTCACACACTCACACACACGCACACACACACACACACACACACACACACACACACACTCTGTCTCTTAGTGCAGGTCCGCGACGCCAACTTCTTCTATCGCGGAAGCTTTCTCGTCCAACTGCCTGGTTGGTTCACACGCACACACACGCACACACACACTCACACACTCACACGCGCACACACACACACACACACACACACACACACACACTCTGTCTCTCTCTTACTGCAGGTCCGCGACGCCAACTTCCTCTATCGCGGAAGCTTCCTCGTCCAACTGCCTGGTTGGTGCACACACACGCACACACACGCACACTCACACACACGCACACACACACACACACACACACACACACACACACTCACACACAAACACACACACACACACACACTCTGTCTCTCTTACTGCAGGTCCGCGACGCCAACTTCCACTATCGTGGAAGCTTCCTCGTCCAACTGCCTGGTTGGTTCACACACACACACGCACACACACACTCACACACACGCACACACACACACACACACACACACTCTGTCTCTCTCTTACTGCAGGTCCGCGACGCCAACTTCCGCCGCCACTTCCTTGTCCAGTGCGCCGCGCTCGTGCACTTCATGCGCCACCCAACGAGCAAGGTGTGTGTGTGTGTGTGTAAGTGATGTCCTTAGCAAAACGGCGAATTTGGGGGGAAACTGCGGGGGCGAATCGCGGAAATTTCGCTTAAAAGGGTGTTAAAAACGGCAATCACATCTTTTCTAAAATAAATCGCCTCCTGCGGGGGCAATTCGGCATGTTTCCTCCAATGTCGCGGGGGCAAACAGGACATTCTCGGTTTCCTCAAGGACACCACTGGTGTGTGTGTGCAGGGGGGTCTAAAGGGGGGTTCTGGCGGTTTTCCCGGGGTGGCAGGGGGGGGGGGGGCAGGGGGGGCAGGGGGGTTTGAGACGTTTCAGGGGGGTCCAAGGGTGGTGTGAAGCCCGAGCCCTAGTGCACCTCATGAGCCACCCAGCGAGAACGGTGTGCGTAGGGGTTAATACAGATTTTGCGTTCGGGGCTCGATTAATGGAGGTGCGTTCTCGTCGCCGAGCCCTGGACCCAGCAATGCGGCGCTGCTGGTGACGAGGATCTTCTTGCCGCTGACGAGCGGGGTAAAATACGACTGGCCCGGCTCCTGCTAGACTGCCCCTCGGTGGAACACTTCAGAGCGGCTTGCCCGGCGCTGCCATGGCTTGGCGAGTAGCCGCGGCGCTGCCGCGGCCCGTGCTGGGAAACGGCCCTTATCCTCCCCCCATGCAGGATGCCATGCGGCACCGATCTCGACGAGTTGATCGACGAGCGGAGGAGCTGGCGCCCGTCAATGCATGCTGGACATTGGTCAAGATGGCTGCCCGTGGAGGCGGGCTACCATCACAGCTTCAGCGGTGGCGACCGCCGAAGCAACACAGAGTAAATTCGCTTCACCAATCGCAGCGTTCGTCACCGCGCTCATCCTCGGGGGCGCTCGTCTGCCGGTGACTGGCGTTGGAAGGTCTTTAGGCAGCCTCCATGACAACTCTGTCGCCCATGCACCCCTGGAGGGTGGGACCTGGCCATGCATGAGGCATGGGGCGCCGGCTGAGCCCCATGCAAACGAGAGCTGGACAGCCATGCACTGCCAGGCGGGGACCGTCCAGTCAGCGCCAGTCGGCTCTGCTGGCTTGACTGGCCACAAGGCCACAACTGTGACCCTGAGGAAGGTCCTCTCCTATATGCTCCTTGCCAGACATGTCTCTCAGAGACTGCTGTTTGAGGTAGTCTAGCCGGCGGGAGCGGTAGTCTATCGGCCGGGAGCCGCCGGTACTCTAGTACTTAAGTGTGCTGGAGTATCGGCGGGTGTCTCTAGTAGAAGAGTAGCCTGCTTAGCTGGAAACCCCGTGTTACTGTTACTGTTACTGTACTGTTGCGTTCCGTCACGCTTAGCAGGCCCTTACCTTTAACCCCGAGGGGTTTCAGACAGTTTTAGAGGCGTTGTGTGTGTGTGTGTGAGTGTGTGTGTGTGTGTGTGCGTGTGTGTGTGTGTGGCCGCCCTGAGACCTGACCATGTCACTTTTTTACGCCACACATTTCCCAAGATCCTTAACGTAACCACTGGTGCTGGGGCCGCGGTTTGTATGGCGAAAGTTGGGGGGGGGGGGTCGCCGTTTCACGGCCGGTCCAAGCTCTATCAACTAGTAAAACGACCACACTCATCCCTCGACCCACACACAGGACGTGCGCGGCGGCTCGGCACTCGCCCCCAAAGCGGACGGGCTCGATGCGCTTGAGGAGGCGGTGTACGCAGCGCTGGCAAAGGTGTGTGTGTGTGGGGGGGCTGCTGATGGATCTACGCGCGCGTGTGTGTGTGTGTGTGTGTGCGTGTGTGTGTATGCGTGTGTACATGCGTGTATATGAGTGCGTGCGTGAGTGTGTGTGTGTGTGCGCACGCGTCCGCGCCAACGGCGGACGCGCTCGAGGAGGTGGTGTACTAGCAAAGATGGTTAAGGTTCGTGTGATTGAGCGTCAACACACACACACACACACACACACACACACACACATGCACACACACACACACATACACACACACAGATTGAGGGTGAGAAGGGCGCGGGGTTCACATCGGCCGTGCGCGGCTGGTTTGAAGGGTTACACACACACACACTCACATGCTCACTCACCCACCCACCCACCCCACACACACACGCACGCACGCACACAGACTGAGGGCAAGAAGGATGCTGGGTTCACGTCGGCAGTGCGCGGCTGGTTGAAGGGTGACACACTCACACACACACACACACGCACACACACACACTCACATGCTCACTCACCCACATACACACACACACACACACACGCACGCACGCACGCACACCGACTGAGGGCAAGAAGGATGCTGGGTTCACATCGGCCGTGCGCGGCTGGTTTGAAGGGTTACACACTCACACACATACACGCACACACACTCACATGCTCACACTCACCCACCCACCCCACACACACGCACGCACGCACTCACACAGACTGAGGGCAAGAAGGATGCGAGGTTCACGTCGGCCGTGCGCGGCTGGTTTGAAGGGTTGCACACGCCGACACACGCACACACACTCACACACACTCACACACACTCACATGCTCACACTCACACACACACACACCCACACACCCACACATGCACGCACGCACACAGACTGAGGGCAAGAAGGATGCTGGGTTCACGTCGGCCGTGTGCGGCTGGTTTGAAGGGTGACACACTCACACACACACACACACACACACTCACATGCTCACACTCACACACACACACACACACCTCACAGACTGAGGGCAAGAAGGACGCTGGGTTCACGTCGGCCGTGCGCGGCGTGATTGAGAGCGAGACTGAATGGGTGGCATGGAAGAAGGTGCGTGCCTGTGTGTGTTTGTGCGTGTGCGTGTGTGTGTGTGTGTGTCTGCATTGTTTGATTGAGCGCGAGACCGAGTGGGTGGCTTTGAAGAAGGTGCGTGCCTGTTCTGTGTGTGTGTGTGTGTGTGTGTGTGTCTGCATTGTTTGATTGAGCGCGAGGCCGAGTAGGTGGCTTTGAAGAAGGTGCGTGCCTGTGTGTGTGCGCGTGTGTGTGTGTGTGTGCGTGTGTGTGTGTGTGTGTGTGTGTTGTGTGTGTGCGTGTGCTGTGGCAGCTGAAACCAATTCCTCTCTCTGTCTCCGTCTCCGTGTCTCTCTCTCTCTTTATCTTTTTCTCCTCGGGACGTGATTGAGCGCAAGACCGAGTGGGTGGCTTGAAAGAAGATGGGTGGGTGTGCGTGGGCTGTGGCAGCTGAAACCAATCCCTCTTTGTGTATGTCTCTCTCTTTCTGTCTCCCCCTCTCTGTCTCTCTCTCTCTCTGTTTGTGTCTCTCTTTCTCTCTTTCTCTGCGGGGCGTGATTGAGCGCGAGACTGACTGGGTGGCATAGAACAAGGTGCGTGTGTGGTGGGTGTGGTGCGTGCGTGTGTGTGTGTGCGTGTGTGTGTGTGTGACGTAGAACATGATGCCTAGCGGTGGGATCTGTAACGATTCTCTCTATATATATATCTATTTCTGCGGGACGTGATTGAGCGTGAGACTGGGTGGGTGGCGTGGTGGAAGGTGGGTGCGTGTGCGTGTGCTGTGGGAGCTGGAACCAATCCCTCGTTCTGTCTCCGTCTCTCTCTCGGTGTGTCTCTCTCTCCCCCTCTCTCTCTCCCTCTCTCTCTCTCTCTGTTTGTGCCTCTCTTACTCTCTTTCTCTGCAGGGCATGATTGAGCGCAAGACCGAGTGGGTGGCATAGAAGAAGGCGTGTACGCACGTGTGTGTGTGTGTATGTGTGTGTGTGTGTGTGTTGTGTGTGTGCGGCGTGATTGAGCGCGAGACCAAGTGGGTGGCGTGGAAGAATGTGCGTGCTTGTGTGTGTGGGGGGGGGGGCATGTGTGTGTGTGTGTGCATGCACGTGATTGTGTGTGTGTGTGGTGTAGAACAGGATGCCTAGCGGTGGGATCTGTAACGATTCTCTCGCCCTCTGCGTGGCGTGAGTGAGAGCGAGACAGAATGGGTGGCGCGGTAGAAGGTGCGTGCGTGTGTGTGTGCGTGTGCTGTGGGAGCTGAAACCAATCCCTCTGTCTGTCTCTGTCTCGCTCTCTGTCGATGTCTCCCTCTCTGTTTCTCTCTCTCTCTCTCTCTTTTTCTCTCTGCCTCTCTGTCTCTCTCTCTCTTTCGTGCGCACACACACACACACACACACACAGGACGGCTGCCCGCCCTTTGAGCGCTCCCCCGAGGCTCTGGCAAAACCGCTTGGAGAGCTCGGCCCTGGTAGCTCACTTGCGCTGGCAGGGCGGCCGGCCAAGAGGCGACGTGGGCCACCTCGACCCACGTTTGCGCAGGTGGGTGGGTGGTGAGGGGGGGGGGGGCATGTGCGTGTGTTTGTGCGCAGGCGTGCGCGCAGGTGCTGGGGGGCGTGTGTGCGTGTGTGTGTAAACAAACGCCCCCGGCCCCCATGCAGACGCCTCCACGCTCATGGACGTCAACGGAGGCGCATCAGCATCAGCTGCAGATGGCCGGCCGCACAGCCACTTCACACACATACACACACACACACACACACACGCGCACACACACAACACACATACACACACGCACACACACCAGATTATCGCGGAGCCCGCCGTCCAGATGGCCGGCCTCAAGGCGGAGGAGCGCAAGAACATGACACACACACTCACACACACACACGCGCGCGCACACACACACACACGCACGCACAGATGACAGCCGAGCCCGCCGTCCAGATGGCCGGCCGCACAGCCACTTCACACACACACACACACACACACGCGCGCACAAACACACTACACACACACACACACACCAGATGATCGCGGAGCCCGCTGTTCAGGTGGCCGGCCTCAAGGCCACTTCACACACACTAAACACACTCAACACACACACACACACACACACACACACACTCACACTCAACACACACACGCTTACACACACAACACGCACGCGCACACAGATGATCGCGGAGCCTGCCGTCCAGATGGCTGGCCTCAAGGCGGAAGAGCGCAAACACACACATACTTTCACACACACACAGGCACAGGCACACACACCGCAGATGACCGCCGAGTCTGCCGTCCAGATAGCCGGCCGCACAGCCACTTTACACACACACACACACAACACACACACACACACACACACACACAGATGATCGCCGAGCCCGCCGTCCAGATGGCTGGCCTAAAGGCAGAAGAGCGCAAGAACATGCCCGACGTCAGAGCCATGCTGCAGGTGTGTGTGTGTGTGGTTGAAGGGCTTCCCAATTGTCAGTGGGGTTGTTGTTGGCGGTGTGTGCGTGCGGGCAGGCACACGGACTTGTTGGTCTAGGGAGTGCCAAGGCGCATCGCTGACCCACCCCACCCACCCCAACACCACCAACACCACCAACACCACACACCACACACACACACACACCTCGTCCCATCTCACCTCATCTCCCCCCTCTCCCCTATGCCTGCTGCAGCCCATCATCACAGACATGGACCCGGAAGAGTGCATCGAGGATGTGGTGAGCACGCGTGCAGATCAGCAAAGCCTTAACTAGTCCATACAGGCAGATAAGCAAGGCCTGATCTAATCCCTATTGACCTGGTATAGGCACAGTGCATCGAGGACATGGTGAGCACACGTGCAGATAATAAGCAACGCCTTTACTAGGCAGATAATCAAAGCCTTGACTCGGCAGGTAAGCAAGGCCTTATATCATCCCTATTGACGTGGTATAGGCACAGTGCATCGTTAGAGAGCCATGCCGCAGCCCATCATCACGGACATGGACCCGGAAGAGTGCATCGAGGACATGGTGAGCACCAATGGTAGAAGGACACGTATCTTGAGATGAGCAAGGCCTGAACCAATCCCTGATAGCCAGAGATGAAGGCCTTATCGAGAGTGAATCTCTATGTAGACTACGAATCCATATAGGCAGAGTGCATTGAGGACATGGTGAGTAGTAAGAGGGGGTGAATTAGCAATGGGTTGGAGCACCATCAGCCACCATGCTGCGTGCACGTGCCCCACTCGCAGACTTGAGTTGGCCATGGCATGGGGCAGCCACACCCCGGGTCGCAGGACTCGGAAATTTGTACTCCTCCTAGTAGCAGGATTCAGATACATATCAAGGTACAAGCTGCTGGCGGCGGCTGTGCACTCAAACACGCACTGCCTGTCTGCCGGTCCGCCCCTCCCTCTCGCAGAATATCCGCAAGAACGATGATATGTTTGCCGCCGCGCGCACCTTTCCTCCCTCTCTTTGACTGACGCACACCAACATGCACGCACACCCACTAACACGCCCGCCACCTGTCCGCTTGTCGGTCTGTTTGCCCCTCCCTCTCATACGGTAGTCACGCTTTTTCTTTGCGGGGGTCCACAAAAGGGGTCTCTTTATTTTGGAATTTTAGGCATGCGCGGGGCGTTTTTCGACTTTATTACGACTTTGCGCTGCCTTTGCGGCGGCATTTTGCAGGCCTGTAGAGTGTTGATCCGGGTTCGAATCCTGCATGGGACTTTTCTGTTTATCTTAGGGGGGCGTTTTCGGACTTCATTTCACGTTTACGGAGCCTTTGCAGGGCGTTTTCAGACTGTATTAGGCGCAAAGGCAAAGCGTGACTTCGGTAGTACCGCCGCAAAAATGAAACTATATTTGCGTCGTGACGCCACTCGCATCCTCGCTCTCCTGACTGACTGGCGCACACTTCGCGTGGAAGGCCGCACATCGCTTTCGGTCTACCATTCTCCCTCTCTGTCTCTCTCTCTCTTCTATCTCCTCTCTCTCTCCCTCGCCCCTCTCTCTCACTCTCGCACTCTCTCTCTCTCTCTCTCTCTCTCTGTCCTCGCAGTACCTCCGCAAGAACGATGAGATACTTGCGTGGAAGGCCGCGCACACCCTCCCTCCCTCTCTCTGTGACTGACGTACACAAACACGCACACCCATCATCACGCCCACTGCCTGCCACCCCCCACCCCCCCACCCTCCTCTCTCTGTACCGCCGCAAGAACGACAAGATCTTTATGTGGAAGGCCACGCGCATGCTCACTCTCCGTAGAACTCACACACACACACACACACACACCTGTTAACACGCCCCCACACTGTTAACGCTTGCCTCTACCACAGAACCGTCACAAGAAAAAAAAAGATTTGCGTGGAAGGTACACACACACACACTGGCACGCACCGACACACCACACCCACGCACCGACTCTGCTTGCCCCTCCCTCTCGCAGTACCGCCGCAAGAACGACAAGATCTTTGCGTGGAAGGCCGCGCGCATGCTCGCGCGCTCCAACCTCCCAGTGTTTGCGTCGTGCAAGGACGACCTCGAAGAGGCCGTCATGCGCGTGTACCCAGAGGTGTGTGTGTGTGTGTGTGTAGCGATGAGTGGTCACCCGCTATTGACAGACGCCCGTATGCAGACCTCTGGAACGATACCGCCGTCATCTTTGTTGCAATCTGGAATGGAATGTGTGTGTGTGTGTCAGGGGTGTATTCGGGGGCATGCCACTCATCGGCTTTCCAGGAAAGGGCCTCATGGACTCATCGGCTTTCCAGGAGAGGGCCTCATGGACTCATCGGCTTGCCATTTTTTCCCGGGGGCTGCGCCCCCGGACCCCCGCTGTCCATAGTCTTCTGCTCAGAGTCAGAGACAGCTTCGTGGCTTTACAGTTCATGCCGTTCTCTCTTAGAGATTACCTACGTCAGACACGATAGTGCCCCTTCCACTCTCTCACTCACATCCCCACTAGCTGCATGTGCGTCAACGCGAAAATCACCACCATGATCGATCAAATTTAGAATTATTCCGAATCAAAATAAATAAATAAATCAGGCCTTGAGGGTGCCCTGTGGGGCCAGGAGGCGACAACAGGGAAAACAGTAGACAGCGCAAAGGCTTTAGCGCTTTTTAAGGTCAATGAGGGGGAAGTCGTCTTCGTCGGACTCGAGCTCATCAGGCTCACCAGCGTCCTCCTCCTCAACAATGTTCCCCTCAACATCAAACGCGACCGCCGGGTTCACGTCCTCCAGCCCCTCCTTCTCCAGCAGCCTTGCAGCCTCGTCCAGATCGCGATCAAGGAACGAAACCTGCACGCGGCTCATCTCCTCGACCAGCCTCTTCAAGAGGCTGGGGGGGTTGACTCCCTGAGACTGCAGGGAGGCACCGGACAGCTTCTCTGCAGCCTCGTTGATCAGGCTGTTGTTCTCTGACTCCCTCGGGCCGGTGAACGACTGGGCAACGTGCCAGATGCGGAGCAGGGAGTCCACCATGAGGATCATGAAGCGGCTGCGGAGGCGGTTCTTGAGGATGCGGTGGATGCTGAAGCCACGCTCGACCTCGGCGGTGTGCAGAGCCATCACGTAGTACACGTTCATGAGTAGGATGATGTTGGGCACCATGAGAGAGTCGGAGCTGCGCGCAATGAAGCGCCACAGGTTGAGCATAGTTGCCGAGGGGGTGAGCGCCAGCCTGTCCTTGATGACGGTCTTGACATGCTTGAACTCAGTGTCGAGCGTGGCCATGAATGACTCGCCGCGCGCAGAGAAGGGAGAGTTGGGCAGCCCATCCCCGGACCAGAAGTGGTCCTTAAGCTGCTGAAAGGAATCGTTGCCGAAGTCATCTAGCTCTGCGTGCCCCATACCAATGTACTGAACTGGGTCAAAGATGGTGAAGCAGGCCAGAATATCAAGGGAGGGGTCGTCGTCGAAAAACCTCTCCTTCAGGCTCTCAATGGCCGCGTCAGCAAAATCTGCTGCAAACTTGTATGCGGTGGTCATCTTGAAATTGCCCTTGAAAAACTTGACCTTGGCAGGTGGTGGGGCGCCTGAGGTGGTGGGCGGGGTCCACACCCCGTCATCATCGACGTTATCAACTAGACCCTTGGCAGTTGGGCAGGTCTCAGCAGAAAAAAATGTTAGGTTCTTAAAAACGTTAAGCTGGGCAATGGTGGCGGTCGAACATTTTTTCAGGTCAAGGGGCTTAATGCTGTTGCTCTGCAACGCCTTGGAAAGCTTATCGACAGGGCTCAGCAAATCGATCTGTAGAAACAAAAAGACTGCCTGCTTATAACTCGAGAGCTTCGACAGAACAAGCCTAGCCTTTTCCCACGTCTTTGAGCGCGTCGACACCTCATCGGGGCAGTCCTTCCTAAGGGTCAGGTATTCAATCAAAGCGTGGAGGTTGAGGCGCAGAACCAGCGTGGCTTCCTTGCGAGACCACCAACGCGTTGTAGTAAAATTCGGAAACTTCAAGCGGGTCAGATTGGGGTAGTTCTTTTTGGCAAATAACTCCCACTCGCTGGTCCTCTTGGCGCTCTTGCAGAACAGGTGGTGCACGTTGGAAGTAATAGTGTCAAGTGCTTTGCATGCTGTGGTAAGGGTGGTCTTAGTTCTGGTGGTAACATCCACCATAACAAGTGCACACAGTAGGTAGGGGTTCATCCGCCTAAGCTTTGTCATAACGCCATTGCGCCAGCCAGTGAACACGTTTGCGCCGTCGGTGCAGAAGCCGACCATGCGGCTGCTGTCCAGTTCCAGCACCTCCATCACCTTAATAAGAACATCGTGGATAGAGTCTGCACCGGCTTGAGACAGCTTCACAGTACATAGGTACTCTACTGTCGGCTCAAGGAGCTCGGCACAGTACACAACATAGATTAGAAGGTGATCCTCGGTACTGCAGTCGGTACTGCCATCAACCATAAGCGTAAAACAGGGGGCAGCTCGAATTTGTACGAGCTGCCGGCTCAGGAGGACTGAGGAGAGGGTGAGTACGCACGCCGTAAAGTACGACCGATTGTTGTACTTCGCGTTAATACTGGTGTTGTCAGCCTTGGTGAGCGCCACCAGTAGGCTGGCAAACTTCAGGCCTGGAAGCAACTCTGTGCAGATCCACAGGGCACCCATGAGCAGAGTTGGTAGCAGGCCTTTCAGGACCTCGACGGAGCCACCGTCCTTCTTCACCTTGGCGTCCACAGCATCCTTGTGCTCGTCACACTTGGAGTGCTTGGTGAGGTCGTTGAGGGAGTACACGCTGGCATTGCCAGCAGCGTACGACTTGTTGCTGTTGGCGCCGTAGATCTCGCGGCAGACGGAGCAGCCGACGAGCACGGCGCCGTTGGTGGCGAGGTTGACGGCGGTGGCGATGAAGATGAAGGGGAACGTCTTGATCCACGACTTCTGTGCCTCGGAAGATGGCGGCTTCTTCTTGACGCTGGTGGCGATGGGGGTGGCGTCGGTCGTGGGGCCATCAGCCGCGGGGGTGGCCGTGGGGGTTGCCGGAGGGACGTCCTCGTGAGGCGGGTGCTCGGGGGCCTGGGCGGGCGCGGCCGGGGCAGCGGCGGCGTGCTTGGCCTTCTTGAGCTGCTTCGCCTCTGCAGTGGTAGTGAGGGGGATGGGGCGGGCTTTAGAAAGAGGCGGGGCAGGGGGGGCTTTGGAAAGAGGCGCAGTAGGGCAGGGCAGGGCAGGGCTGGACCCAGGCTTGAGGCGGGCTGGGTGGAGGCTGGCTTGAGGTAGTCTGGGTGGGGGCTAGAGGCTGGGTGAGGGAGGCTGCAGGAGGAGGGAGGGCGTGGAGGGGGGGAGGGGCATTTCGATTTTGAATCCCCCCATGCACCATGCGCGCACCCCCCATGCCCATGTGACACTCACGTGACGCAGCCTTCAGGTTGCTGGCCTTCATGAGGTCAAACGCGTTGCGCTTCTTGGGCTCCTCGGCCGGCGGGGGCACGAGCTCGACGTCGTCGTCGACCAGCATGGGGGACGCGGGGTTGTCGTCGGGCGCACGCACGGGCGGTGGCCCGTCGGGCGGAGCAGGAGAGGCCATGAGCCGATCGGGTAGCTCAAATACCCCAAGCCGATGAGTCCGATCGGTTTGAAGTGGTCATCGGCTTCGCCGATGACAGGCCCTCCGGGCCCTCACACTCATCGGTTTTCCCAATCCCACCCCAAAACACTCATCGGTTTTGCGCCCTTCGGGCGCCCTGTTTATCGGAATCCGATCGGCGGGTTCACTTCTGGTGTGTGTGTGTGTGTGTGTGCAGGGGGGGGAGCAACAGCAACACCGCAGGTGGGCGTCTGGCAGTAGCGTGTGAGCACTCGTCGCTACCAGGGGATGTGAATGTCACTCGTGTGCACACACAGACAAGACACACACAGACAGGCCGAGGCCGATTTAGATGAGCGGATGCGGGAGTTTATGAATCCTCGGCCAGGCCAGGAGAACCCCAGGTTTTGGCACGAGCTGGCTGACTTCCTTGTCGCCTGTTTTGAGACACGCACCGCGTGCACAGCAATCATGATGGCAGATGGCATGCTAGGGGTCTAATTTTGACAGCTGCCGGCCTCTTTCCTAGGGTCTTATGCGCCACCAAAGGCGTCCGACGGACTGTAAAATCGACCACAGACACAGACACAAACACACACACACTAACACACGCACACACACACGCACACACACACACACGCACACACGCACACGCACACACACAGGTGCGCAAGAAAATCGATGACCACAAGGCGGAGCAGGCGGAGCGCCTCGCCAAGATCAAGGAAGAAGAGGAGAGGGAGGAGAAGGAGGAGAAGGAGAAGGAGGCGGCGGCGGCCGCGGCGGAGGAGGCGGCGGCACGGGGGGAGGAAGGAGCCGTGGAGGACAAGGCGGGGGCAGGGGAGGTAGCCGCGGCGGACAACGGTGGCGGGCTCGCTGGTGGTGGCGGTGACGATGACGCTGCGGCGTTCGTCAAGATGGAGGAGGAGGAGGGGGAGGCAGAGGTGCTGTCCTAGTCGCTCAGTCGCTCTTAGCCGAAAAGGCGGGGCCGTCCGTGGGGCCGGCTGCAGTAGACGACTGACCGCACGACACGCACATGGATCACTTTCTGTTTTGACGGTAGATACTGCCGAGTGAAGTAACGTCTGCTTGCAGTTGCAGTGAGTAGGGCCTCTCGACAATAAAGCTGCATATCAGTGTGCCACGCAGGTGTTCAGCATCCCTGTGTCAGTATGGCTCCATCAGATACAATACGACGCGATTTGATAAGCAAATCACATCCAAACAGCACAGCAATCGGCTGCTGGCTTGAGTGCCAACAGACGCAGCACGTGTAGTGGCAGAGTGTCATCCATTCCCTATTCCCTCCTCTCTCTGACACCTGATGAAATAACACGAACCCCGGGGATCGGAAATGTGTGGAGAATCGGCCCCACGTCTTCCCATTCCCCCGCCTTTGTCTGCCACTCTGTTGGGGCACTGTAAGCCCAGGTGTGTGCGCCACTGGACATGGTTCGAACCAATACTTGCGCGTTTGCCTAAGTTGAGGAGCCGCAAGGGGCCATACACCATGAAGGCCAGTAGCAAAAGCTGGGTCCGTATAGGCCAACAGGGATATCAGCATGCGGGCGCGGGCACAAAACGCTGCCACCCCCCCAACAGGCGGGCACGGCGGCACTGAACATGATTTCCAGCCGCGCGGTGGGTCTGCCAGCTGTGCCGCCGCCCGCATGCAACGAGATATACTATCTAGACAAGCAGCTCGACATACGCTGCCGCCCCGCGCTCGCGCCATGTGCGATCACTGTGCCGCGCACGCCCCCACTGCGCACACGCCTCCTCGGAGCCCGTCGTGCAGCGCGACACTACACACGACCCCACCGCAGAACACCTGTGCGCCAAACAAGACACACAAACCGGGTCAGCCAAGAGCCAGCATGATAGTACACGCCGCCAGCACACACATACATGCGCACACCGCGAAGTAGGTGGAACGCCCACTCAGCCGACAGACGCCACTGCCACACACGCGGTCCCCACACACGCAGCGACGCTGCCTTACCACGAGAAGCAGAAGAGGCTGTTTTGCATGGCCCACGCGACGCACGCCGTACTTAGGCGGCAGCTGGCAGACCCAGAGGATGCCCTGTGGTACGTGGAAGGGCTTAGCGCGGTGCACACACAGGCTTATGGTGAAATAGCCTCCCTCGATCATTTCTTCTTAAAAAGACTCGGCAACTTTACTCTGATGGCGTACAACAAAGCGCTTGAAAACCAGAAAGCAGACTTCCACCTGCACATGCACGGAGCCCTGGACAAATGGGGAAGCTGGGAAACCGCATTCGCGAGTCTCCCCCCGGGCACGCAAGGGGTGCAAATACACTACGACAAAGTCAATGAGCTCGGCACGCACTACGGGCACGCAGCTGCGATGGTGCAACACAATAGTGAATGGTGGTGGGTAGACTCAGAGGACTCCCCCCGCAAATGGCAGGGCACCGCTGACTGGGAGCGCCTCAGAAATACAGACAACCGATTCAGAGCTGCCCAACTGATTGTACACAAGCAAGGATCGCCAGACAATGCACGCGGCTTCGACTGGGACGAGGCGGAACGCCTCTGGCAAGGAGGGGCCCCTGACCCAACCAAACTTATGGAATGGGCACAGCAAGCCGAGACGGCACGACGCACTACCAAAACCAGCAGAAACGAGCGAAACGCAAGCAAAATCTCGCCGCTATCACACGCAACACCGGAGCTACGGGCCACAACCCCACTCTCACCCCGACCTGCCGCCTAGCTGCCCCAGCCCAACACCCACCTCCACCTGAACCAGACATTGCACTGAGACAGCGCGCACCGCAGCCACCGCGCGAGCGGAACCCGGCACAAGAAAAACAGAAAGCTGCAAACCCGCAGGGCACACAAACACATAGCGGCGCAAAGAAGCGAGCAGCAGCACAGACCAGCGCAACACGTACCCAGACGGCTAAACGACCAGCAACCAACACAGCAAAGAAACGCATCCAAACCCACATCACAACGTTTTTCACCCAAAAGGACACCGCCACCCGAGAAGACCCACCACCTCCCGACCCTGCCCCACCAAGCGGCCAGCCAGCACACATGAGGGAAGGCCCAACCCAGCATACGGGGCCAGTTGCACCTCCGCCCGACCTCCCCCAAAACACACTCACAGTACTCACCCATAACGTCCGCGGGCTGAACACGCACTCCGGGGATGTCACCGCTCTCATTGAGCAAAACCAACCAGACGTGCTGGTGCTCACAGAAACACACCTGCACACAGGCGAAAAGAAGAAAGGGTGGTATAGGAAGCGCTCAGAGGATACACGGCATGGGCAGCCTGTCACACATCGGAGGCCCGCGCCAGCCGTGGAGTGGTCGTCGCAATCAAAGAACACCTTGCCATTCTAGGCAGGGCCACAAGCCACACGACCCACACACCTGATGGGCGCCACGTACATATGACCCTCAAACTCCCCCACTCAGCACCACTAGCTATCAGCGGTGTATACGCACCCGCAAACACACCGCAAGAAGCGATGGAAGAGCGAGGCCAACTCTACACCCACCTTGCTGAGCTCGCAAAAAAAGACAGTGAGCAGATGGGGGACCTGACCGTCAGACTCCTCGCGGGCGATTGGAATGCTGGGCTCTGCGAGGGGGGCCGCAGAGGCACTGCCACCCTGACACAAGACACCATGCACGCAGAGTTCGTGCGCTCGCAAGGACTCGTGCACATGGGTAATGCGGAAGGCCCACGGGCACACACATACCTGCCGCTGATCTCGGGCGACACAGCCGAGACCGTGAGCAGCCGTATCGACGATATCTTGATAAGCAGAAAACCATGCAAGGCAAAGATTGAGGTCCTCAAGGAGGGCACCTCCTCCGACCACGCGCCGCTACTAGCAACCATCCAAACACAGTCGACAGGCCTGTATATCCCAACCCAGACCAAGCCCAGGCGGGCAGAACCAACCACCCGACTGGTGCTCCCCATCAGGGTCGCAGACATAGAGGCCTTCACCACCAGGCTCAGGAGTCGCGACGGAGGCCAGGTCCCAGAGATCAACGCACTACACGAGCTACTCATGGACCTACAAAACATGCATGTCATGCCACATCTGCGCGCAATCGAGGCGCATGACGGAAAGGCCTCTGCTAGGCTCACTGAAATCAACGGAACGCCAGCCACGATTGTGATCGCAGGAGCGGCCGATCAGCTCCAGAATATCCTATCGGCAGCACACACGACAGCCATGGGCACATGCACCACCACCAGCACCAATCCAAAGAAAATAGCATATCAGACGAGGAACGATGCGCGCAAACGCGCGAAACCCACCAAGAAACTGCAGGCACTCAAGAACGCGTGCACACAATCGCACAAACACGAGAGGCAAGAGGGCTGGCCGATCGACGCCGACACGTTGTTCCAAGACGATGATCCGCACCAGCAGGCAGCGGCGGAAACTCTGCGAGACACGCGTGACCGGGCAGAGCGGGAAGGCACAAGTCAGGAGAGGGACACCAATGCCCTCCTTATAGACTCGATCCGCAACACCATAGTCGAGATCCGGAAGCATGATACCGACTGGAAAGCCGATCGGCCGGGAAAGCCAAAAAACACATGCGCCACCTCATCAACACCAAACGTAAACAAGCCAACCGATCCATCTTTGGCGGGGCAACACGGCAAACCACCTCCCGGGCGCTCCAACACCCCGTGACCCGTGTCATCACCGACGACGCAACGCAGATGCTAGGCATCATCGACACGCACTACCGCGACCTAGGCAAAGCCCCCTCGGGCGAAAAACACGGGACTTACACACCGATGGACGCCCCAAAGGACTACCCATGGGAAAAACCTGGGGCAGAAGACAATTTCCACCTGGAGACACGAGCTAGTCAGCTCAGACAGAGACCCTGGCTCCACAACACAATCATGGATAAAGCAGCGTACGACGCGAATGTAGGCGCGCTAAGCAACGGCAAAAGCCCGGGACCAGACGACATACCAAACGAGATCATGAAAATGCTACCCCCAAAACTGCACGAGTGCATCCACATGATGGTCACACTTATGTGGGCCACAGGCATCACTCCGCACAACTGGAAGGAGAGCCACACGTGCCTCCTATACAAAAAGCAGGGTGAGCCAACTGAGATCACAAAGTACAGGCCAGTCGGCCTGCTCAACACCATCTACCAACCTTTACACGCGCACAGTTACCATGGCACTTTACGACTACGCTGAGAAACACAGTGTTCTCAGCTCCACTCAAAAGGGATTCAGAAAGTAAGCCTCCACCATGTCACAAGTGCAGACGCTCATCATACGCTAGAGGACGCACGAGACACGGCCCCGGACATCTACATGCTTCAAGTTGACTTCAGTAATGCGTTCAATATGATTGACCATGATAAACTACTTGCAGTGATGTGGGATCTAGGCTACCTGACAGACGCTATCGATGTAGTGTGTCACCTCTACACGCACGCGACGACCAAGGTAAAATGGGGGCCAGACTATACCGACGCCATCCCGGTAGACCGAGGCAGCATACAAGGCGACTCGCTCTCACCATTCCTCTTTCTCATCTACATAGAGCCGCTCCTGCGATGGCTGCACGTAGGGGGCAGGGGCTACATGCACGGATGCCTTGCCGAGAGTGAGCTGGACGAGAGGTTGAAACACGCTGTCAGCGGCGCAGCATATGCCGACGATTTCGGCATCCTCACAAACTCTCTATCGGACCTACACGTCCAGACACACAAACTGAGCAGCTACTCCGACTGGGGCGCAATGCAAGTCAACGTAGGCAAAACGATCGTGTCAGGGGTACTGCACAGGCAGACGCACATGCCCGGCACGACACAAAAGGCAGGCTACAGCCAGGTTGCACGGCAGCTGACCTGCCGCATCAAGGTCCAAGGTCAACCCGTCACATACCAAGACCCCAGGGAGCCCTTCACCTAGCTGGGGGTGGCGCTGACTATGACACTGGACTGGCTCCCACAGCTCCGCACAATTGCCGAGAAACTACGCGAAAAAATACAATGCTTGCGCGGGTCATGTGCGACACCGACCCAGGTCAAGGATCTGGTACGTAGCATCATCATCCCTGCCGTCGCGTACGCCCTAGGGGTCACCCCATGCACACGCACAGACATAAAGATGATGGACGGAGCAATCCCCGCAGCAATCAAACGCGCGTATGGCTTACCAACCAGCGCAGGGACGGCGTTCACACACGAGGACACCAACAACGGGGGTATAGGCGTGCCTTCCCACGCTGTTGAGTACGCCACACGCAGCACAACGCTGCTCCTCGAGTCCTTACAGGACAAGGGGAGGCTGGGGGTAGTCACACAGGCCCTGATGAAGCAACAACTGCTCGCCTTAGGAGGAGGAGGGGGCAAACTAGCAGCGGACCCGTGGCATGCACGACACCGCATGCGCGTGCGCCAGCACACGATCACACGAGCCGCTGGCCTGTGAATTAAATTAAACCAGCAAATGCAACACGACGACCTGGCAATGGTGCTGAAAACGATTGAGCGGGTTGAGCCCTGGGGCGCCAACGACGCGCGTGTGGTACCGCTGCAATTCATGATACCCCTCTTGGAAATGGAAATCAACCACCTGGTGGAGGTTATGGAGCCCAACGGCCGTCTCGTTATGACGGGCGCAGCGCTCCGCCTGCTGTGGGGAAGGCGAGCCGGCCGCCCCCAGATCACAGCACTGAACACGCTCGCGGCGATCCTGAGCGGAGGACCAGGCAAAAACTTTGACATTAGAGAGTTCCCAAAGGATGTGGCTGCAAACCTGCACCTGAGCAAAGAACAGCGCACAGTACATGAGGCACACATAGCCATAACGGTCGCAACAGCCCCAGGGCTGGCGTCAACGCCCACCCGTGTGGTCGCACACCCAGACCAGGCCCTCATAAGCAGATACCTGAGCACCACCGTCCGGCCCCACCTTACAGGGGAGCCCCCACACCCCACGCAGACCGAAACGCAGACCGCGCCAACACCTGGCCCTCATCCCCCACCACGGCCGACCCGACCAGACAGAACAACGCGACCCCCCGGCCGCGAGCCTACCTTTCACAGGGACAAAAAACGTAAGACCGCAGCACGGGTGTCGATGCCCGAGCCGCGCCGACGAAGGACACCGAACCTAGCGTGCCTGCGACACAACCACAAAGAGCAGGAAGTTAAACGGCGACTCAAGGGGGTCAAGGGCACAAAAGCAGAACAGGCACAAGCAACCGCGACTGTCCTAGTGGAGGCATATGGCCAGGCTGACCGTGTGGAGGAACTCCTCGGATGACGCATGGTGGTGACTAGAGACGCAGCTAAGGGCACCAGGCAGAAACGCGACGGGAGGGGGCAAGAAAAGAGAGATCCAGCTCCAGTACCTGGTACAATGGAACCACACTCGAGTGGACGCCTGGGCGCTACCAGCATTCGCCGAAATAGGATACGATCCCGACCCCTCACACTCACCACGTGAGTGTGGCCGACATGAGCTGGAACACGACGAGTGCACATGCAAGGTGTGTTGGAACGCAGACAGCATCGCCAACCCAGGCACGTCCAACCACGACGACATGCCGGTGTGTAACACATGCCAGAAGACCTACCACACAGCATGCATAGCCGGATGCGATGGATACAAGCTGCCCACAGGAAACGAAGATAAAGAATGGGAGTGCCCGGCCTGCCATGACCTCAAGGACCACCCTGAACACGCAAAACCATCAGTGATTGTGGAAGTCCACTGGCGCCCCACCTGGGAACCAGAGGAGGGCTTGCGCAAAAATGAGGGGGTCGCGGAGATGGTTAACAAATGGAACAACGACAACAAATACAACCCACCCGCACGCATGACGAAACACGCGAGAGACCGTGGCCTCACAAACATACAACGTCAGGGGACATACGCCACAGACCCACAGCAATGGGAGAGCACGGTGGGCACAGCTTTCCGAAACACAATCAAATTCAATACGTTGGAAACCCACCCGGGTCTCGACATGAAGGCGCTAGGTACATGCTGCGTCGTGGTACGCGGTGTCGACCTCTGGGCGCCACCACCACACCCCGCCGCTGCAGACATACGCGCCGTCCCACCAACAGAGACGAGGCGCGCAGCCTGCGTGTACAGCAGTGACGGCACATGCGAGGGGGTCCTTACAGAACAGCGGCTCACCAAGCTCCACGCCATGTACGACCACAACGAGGGCGCACACACGACAACAGACGAGCAGGGTGAGCCCAACAAACAGGAATTCACAGCGACACTGATCGACAACCAGCAGCGTGAACGCCACACTCACAAGCAGAAGACGGGCGCATGCGCTCCCCCGCGAGCCGCACACCCCGACATCGTCAAAGTGCTGAAAGAACACTTGGGATGCACGAAGGAAAGATACAGCAGCCCCCTGACTGCTCACTCACCTGAGCACGGGTATGACAGCGAGCATCCACACGACCGGGCCTTCGGGGCGGCAGGCGCAGCTCGCTCCACCAATGGACTGGCCACTCACACGCAATGCTGCCGCCCGAGATTGTGGAACACAGACGCGCCATGCGCTGGGCCGCGATGTCAGCCCAATGCAAGGGCAATGAGACCGTACCGACTTGCACGGTCCTCCTGCTGCCATACACGAGTGCAGACAAGGCAGCAACACCTGAGTACACGCAATGGGCACGCACAGCACCACACGTGATCACACACATTGCGACTCTCTGGCATGGACCCGCACGCAGAAAGCGACGTGCTGTGGGCGCGCGAGACCCATAAGGCGCCATCACACACGCACCACACTGACCTGCTTCTGGTATGGAACGAGGCTGCCCGCCTGCAGCTGGGATGGAGCCCCGAGAAACACGCCGCGCTGATAACAGCCCTGCGAGGAGCGTACACAGGCAAGGTCACGCCAGGCACACCAGCTGCTGCGACACATCCAACCCACCGCCCACCAACCGGAGGCGCCACGGCCACCCTGCATGGGAGGCAACCAAGCGGTTCAGGCAGACCCCACGCGAGCCGCCGCATGCACACACACACCATGCGGCACCATGCGGCACCATGCGGCACGCACTCACCCCACCCCCACTACGCAGCCCACGCACAGCCCTCAGCTCAGGCACGCATGGGACACCATCACCTTCACGGACGCATCGCGCATGCGTGTCAGCGCCCCTAGGGCGTCACCAGACGAGCCCACTGTGATGCAATCAGGTGCCTCAAACTGGCAGATGCAGCGTCACGGACCGCCATTGGTGACGCTGATAGACCCTGGGCATGCGGCAGGCGGAGACACCGTCAACCACGCGGAACTGGCCGCGCTCCACGAGGCCATTCGGGCATCGCCCCCGACAGGAGGCGTAATCGCTACCGACAGTCTATCCTCCATCTGCCAGATACGCAAGGCCGTGCACCACCCGGCGTTGATCCGCATGCATCGCCATGCGGAGATACTGGGGCGAATCGTAGAGCTGCTCCACGAGAGGGTGGCACACAACATGGCCCCGCTCGAGCTCATCAAGGTCCGGGCGCACAGTGGGTGCGCCAGGAACGAGATGGCCGACCTAGCCGCAAAGGAAGCAGCAAGGGGGATTGATCAAGTCGACGTCACGCTCACACATGGCGACGTGCCATGGTACGACAAGACACACTGGCCCTTCGCAACAACACGTGTGCAACAGGCGCAACAGGGGCAGCAACAGGGGAACACCACCGCCACGAACGACACACAGACAGACCCGATGGGCCCAGGAGCCACAGCCACGCAGGCGGAGGGCGACGCGCACAGCCGACCGCTTCACAACACGTCAGATGCGATCCGCCAGCACATGCACGCAGTGCACCACCTAGGCGAGTCCAACACCAGCTCCATCTACTACCACCACTACAGCCAGCTCAACGGGGTCGCTGATGGGAAGCTCAGCAATGCATTCCTGACCCATGCGGGCGTGCCGCATGGGGCACGCAGATCTGCACTCGCCATGCGCAAAGGCGTGCCGTGCTCATCCAAGAGGGCACGCATGATGGGCCTGCGCACAGACAGCAAGTGCCCTCTATGCCATCAGGAGGATGGAGGCTCGCACATCGCATCAGGCTGCCAACACAAGACGATGGAGAAGATGTACACAGCACGGCACAACGCTTTGGCGCGACAGGCGCTGAAGTGCATTCAGAAGGGCAGCAAGGGGGGCTGCATTGTATCGGCAGACGCGGGAAGGTAAGAACTCTGCGACACAGACAGGGTACAGTGGACTGCATGCAACCATATGCCAGAATGGCTGCTGCCGCGACCGCCCGGTGTGACAGAGGCAGCCCACACCGCCCAGCTCCGGAAGCTGAAGCCAGACGTGCTCCTGGCCTGCCAAAATAACACTGCCATCCCAGAGGGATACGTTCAAGTCTACATCGTGGAGATCAAGACCTGCGGGGTCGGTTCCGGCCTCGGCGTAGGAGCGCTTGGCGCACTCCCTCGTGGCACCTGCCTGCATACTGCAGACTGCAGACAGGCTCATGCTTGCATGTTGCGTGAGCATACCTGTCCGTTTGGCCACGAACATCGTGCGCTTTATGCACGACAACACTGGCAACTGGGATGGGCCGGCTGGTGGCGGCGTCGTGTCCACGTCGTTCATCAACGCCAAGCCTGCCGTCGGGGGCATCGGTGTGGAGCCGCGCGGGGGCGGCGTGCTGCGTGTGCTCCTCACCGTGGCGTCTGGTGCCGTGGCAGACACTGTCGTGCGCTGGCGCTGGAAGCTGCGCCAGACGCAGGTTGCGGTCTTCGACGTGCTCAGTGACCGCGAGGAGGCGCGGCACCGGGCGCTGTGGCCCGCTTTCCTCGCCGCCAAGGCTGCGGGCAAGCGGGCGCAGTTCCACCGCGCGCGCCTCGTGGTTGACGGCGAGCGGGTGGCTGCACCTGTTTGCTAGTTGGCATCCCCTCTGGGGTGTGTTGAAGGGGAGGTGGCGCCACACGCGCGCAGTGGCGGGTGCGGTGTGGTCGCTGAGTAGAGTGCTGCGGCGTGTGTGCTACCAGCCCCGCTTCCAGTGGTTTGGGGGAGGGCTTTCTGGTCCCTTCACGGTTTTATACCTTGGGCCCGCCCTCTGGCCATTTGAGGGGCTGGGTGTGCAGCCTGCACAGTCGTCGTCGTCGTCGTTTGCATTACACAACGGGAGCGCCTAGACCCTGAGTAAAAACACAGGACCCAAAACTCAGCCAGCGAGGCGATCACACACAGCCCCCCAGCACAGTCCCCCGTCGTGACGAACCGCAAAGGCTACTACGCACGGTTCTGAGAGCCAGGTGCGGGAGTGCGAGCCCATGTCCACACTCGACAATCACTGAGGCGGCACGTCCCTAA
Source organism: Chlamydomonas sp. UWO 241 (assembly GCA_016618255.1). NCBI lineage: Eukaryota > Viridiplantae > Chlorophyta > Chlorophyceae > Chlamydomonadales > Chlamydomonadaceae > Chlamydomonas > Chlamydomonas priscui. The sequence continues at coordinate 220,051 of VFSX01000191.1, read as the reverse complement.
CTCGTTCCCACCTCAACTCCTCCGCCACCCCCGGGGCCCCACACGGCCCGGGGTGCCTCAGAACCATCCCTCTCCCTCCCCCTGACAAAAGTAGCATTGCCCCCCGCTGGAGGGTAACATCGCGTAAGCGGATCCTGCAAAGGGGCAAAACCAGAGCCAGAAAAAGTCAGGGACCCTCAAGCCAAAACACCCCGGTCCGCAAGGAAACCCCGGGGAGTACACACATATAGTTAGGCTCCCCCCCACACAAAAGCACTGGACATGGTTGGATACTCGCATAGCCCGCCAATGTTGACAAGCCGCATACGGCTTGGAAAGTCAGAAACAGGCCAGCAGCGAAAGCTGGGGCCTCAATAGGCAGTCAGGGTTTCAGCTCGTAGGCGCGGGCACAGGCAGGCCGTCAACAAACAGGCGGGCCCGGCGGAACTGGGCCTTCTGCCCAGCCGCGCGGGCCGCCTCGTACGCCGGCCACAGCGCCTTGTGCTGCGCCCGCTCGCAGTCACTTAGCGCCTCGAAGATGGAGGAGCCCGAGCCCTTCAGGCCACAGCGGGAGCGGACCACCGCGTCAGCCACGTCGGCCGAGCCGACCGTGAAGAGGATGCGAGCAGCTCCGCCGGTGCCGTCGGGGCGCGCGCCGAGGAAGTTGGCGTCCACCACCTGGTCAAGGGAGCTCGGCCCGAGGCCGTCAGCCCACTTGCCCGGCAGGGACTGGAGAACACTGTGCACCACGGCCATGGCCGAGACGGCACTGGCCACGGCGGTGACGTGCAGGATGAAGGTGCGCCGGTCGCGCTGGGAGGCTGCCAGGGACCGCCAGCGGCACTGCCTGGGCGGCGCTGCCAGCGGCGCGGCCGGCGGCGAGTCCCCCCCCTTGGGAGCAGGTGAGGCAGCCGCGGCGTAGGAGCGCTTTGCTCTCCCACCCGCGGCGCCCGGTTGCATGGTGGCCGGCTGCATGGCCTGCATGTTGAAGTCGAGCCTGAGCTGTTGCACAGCCTGCATGATGCTCAGGTACGCGGCCTCCAGCCGCATCATCGCCGCGTCCGCCGCGCGGCGCTCCGCGGCGATGGTGCCGTCGGTGATGTGGGCAGCAGGAGGGAGCGTCGCCGCCTCCACCTGCGTGCCCCTGGCCACGCTCGTCGCCAGCGGGGCCGGCTCCGGCGTGGTCTGCGTGGAGGCGTCTGTGTAGCGTAGGTGGACAGGGTCCACCTGCGTGCTTGCGTCAACACGCGAGGGGGGCGTGGTGTCTGAGCGTGATGATGGTGACTCGCATGCGAGGACCTGGATCTTGCGTGCGGGGCCACTGCTGCCGCTGTCTGAGGCCCCCGGTGAGGCGATTGTCTGCATGTCGGCGTCTGCGTGCGGCGCTGGCAGGGCCAGCGTGCGCGTCTGTAAGATCGTGCGTGCAGCGTCTGCGTCGCACAGTGGTGCTGCTTGCTTGGCGCCCGCCACCAAGTGTGGATGGCGTTACCGTGGGCTATTTGTAGCTTGACCTTTTGTGGGCCTCGGCCTTGTTTCTCTAAGTCCCACTGGAGCTTTCGAACCGTACGTGTGACCGCCAGAAGTGGATTGTAACCAAACATCATGTTGAAGCTGCTGCATCAGCTGGCAGAACCCTCCACCACCTCTCCACCCCACCCTCACGCACTTGCAAAATCACGCTCCTCGTGGGGGCCTCTGGAGCGGCGTGAGTGGCGCCACCGATGTTGGGCAGCTCTGGAGCTCCTCCTGCGTGCAGCACCACGGTCACGCAAAGATGAGATGTGAGATGTGTGGGCATCAGCCCCCACGTCTCCCTGGCCCCCGCCGTCCGCAGCCACTCTCTGTTGCGGCACTGTAAGCACAGGTGCGTTGCCGTTGCAAGGCGTGGTGATGATAGCGGCTTGCTCACAGCAGGGGCATTCAAATTTTGCGGACCGAATTGTCGCCTGCATCAGCGCAGCGGGGCCTGACGCGAGCTGATCAGCACATAACCGCTGTCTGCATGCCATTCCTTGCCATTTCCAGGCGTGTATGAAGACGCTCCACGACGCGGTTGACGAAGAATCCAAGCGCAAGGGCATCCCCGCCTCGCAACTCACGCATCTGGAGCTCGACGGTCGCTGCCGGACGACTAATTGCGCGTCGCTGGTGCGTGCAGCGTTTTGCACTCGGCTGGGTCGCGGTCGCGGTCATGATATGTGCCCCATGCGCGTTGGCCGCCCAGGCCAGCGCCATCCCCCCTCGCCCTCCATGCCAAGCGGGGGCATGGATGGATCACGTATCGCGCCGCCCGTGGGATCAGGGGGATGGTGGCTGTCTGCGCAAATAGTGCGCGGGTTTTGCATGCTACCTCTGACCATCATCCCCCCGCCCCTCCCCCCTTGCAGACCGCCTTTGGCCTCAAGGACCTCGTCTGCCTCAGCCTCTGCAGCACGGGAGTGTCTTCGCTCGCGTCGTTCCCCTCCCTGCCGTCCCTGCGAACGCTGCGAGTTTCTGATTGCAAGGTCTCTGGTGGACTTGAGCACCTCGTCTCCGCCGGCCTCACCGCCCTCACCAAGCTCGACCTCTCGGGCAACGCGGGCCTGTGCCGCATCGAGCAGCTCGCGCCGCTCAAGCAGCTGCACGTCAAGTCCCTAGATCTTGACGGTTGCCCCGTTAAGGACACGCCCGGCTTTGCCACCAAGCTCTTCACCATGTTGGACGAGCTCGAGTACCTCGACAACGTCGACCGCCACGGCGTTGGTGAGAGCGTGCCCATGCGCCCATGCATGCATGCATGTATGCATGCATGCGGGCATGCAGATCAGATCAGGTGTGCGCATACACACGACCTGATTGCACACGCACGTGCCCTGCTCCCACGCAGAGCGCGAGGGCGATGATGACGACGAGGAGGAGGAGGAGTTCGAGGGCGAGGAGGGCGCTGGCGGCGACGCCGCTGGCGAGGACGTGAGTTTGTCTGGTGGCATGGCAGTGCTGCTGCAGGGGCAGCCGGTGACCGACAGATGACCGACAGATGCCGCCAGCAACCCTGGGCACCCTCCTTCCTGCACCCCCCCTCTCTAGAGCGCGCGTCGCGTGTCTCCCCTCCCCCCTCACGTGTAATGTGCGCCCTCTCTCGCACGCGCAGGACGAGGGTGAGGAGGGCGAGGACGAGGCCGCCCCGGCCCCCGACTACGCCGCCCTGCTGAAAGACCAGCCGCTCGAGGACGACGAGGAGGTGAGACCTGACGAGTAAAGAGGGGGCGGGGATTGGGCGCGGGGGGGGGGGGGGGGGGGGCATAGTGGCCCGCCACCGCTCCATCCCCGCCCACTGCTGGCTTCTTCTCGAGCCAGCTCGTGCAATGGCCGCTCACGCCCTCCCCGCCGCCCCCCCCCCCGCCCTCTAGGAGTACGAGGAGGAGGGTGAGGATGACGATGACGAGGACTTCGATGAGGGCGAGGATGAGGACGAGGAGGAGGAGGTGGGTTCAAAACATGTTGTGCCAGGTTGGGAACTAGACTACGGTGGTCGCAACGCGGTGGTTCTGCCTCAGCTGGCTGCTGGGCTGCTGATGTCGCTGTTGCTGTTTCCAAGTTAGTGGGTGGGATCGCCGCGTAGGAGTGGGTGGGGGCTGCCATGGAGGCTGCCATGGAGGCTGTGCAGAGCAGCTGGGAGGGAGCCTCTGGGCCAACCGGGATGCCCCGCTTGCGTGCGTCATGCGTCGCTCGCCCGCTCACATCAGACGTCGCCCATCTCTGGTGTACAGGCCGGCTCTGCCAAGAAGCGGAAGCGCGCGGCGGACGACACTGCCGGGCCCGCCGACGAGGAGGAGGAGTCCGAGGGCGACGACGAGGAGGAGGCGTAAACTCGTTACCCGGGGCTATGTAAGACGGACTTGCGCCCACCTTCGCGTGGCTTCCGTCGGAAGAGTGACGTGGAAAGGCTGGGCGCCTGGGGGCCGCGCGGCCCACGCGGGGAGGGGGCGTGGAGGACAACACGCACGCGTTGTGCCAGAGCGGCGGGAAGGGGGGGGGTCCAGGCGGCCGAGCAGGGAGGAGTGACCCTAATGTGGGCCGCGGGGGACAGCTTCCGCATGGCGCGAATGTCACCAGTCTCGCTCCAACAGGACCTTCAACTTACAGCGACGCTGTTGTAAGGGGCTGCTTCGGAAATGGGCTGCGCTGACGGGCGGTGTTGCACATCTGTTGGCCTTCGAGAAGCCAGAGCGACTAGGTGACGGTACACCCCATCGCGCTGTGTGCGCACCAACGCCAGACGCGGTGCTTCTTCATCGCTGACCGCCTTTTGGGCTGCTGCTGCCCAGGGGAGTTTTCTTATCAGTCTGCTCAAATCACCCACAGCTGCTGCTGCTGCCCGAAGATGCAATGCCTCACTGAGCCAGGCACCTTTCACAGCCCCCCAGCTGCACACGCTGGAGGGGGCAGGGCGATGCGCGCGTGCGTGCATGGCGGGCCCCATGCGCCCCCCATGCACGCATACGCCATATGCATGCATGGATGCCAGGCGGCTGGGGCATGGAGTGCGCTGCACACGACAGCATGTAGCCTTGGGGGAGCGCCCCCCACTCGGGACACGCACGTACACACACACACAACACACGCCGCACGACACACGCTCCTCACGCACACACATGCACACACACAGGTACACACACGCACGATGCACACGGACTGAATACACGCACGCAAGCCGCACACACAAACACACACACACATTAACATGCACGACACGCAAGAACACACACACACAACACACGCCGCATACCGCACACACACGTGTACACAACACACGCCATACGTCGCACAAGCACACACACGTGCACAAAACACACGCCGCACACAGTAACACGGGCTTTCCAACTAAGCAGGCTACTCTTCTACTAGAGACACCCGCCGATACTCCAGCACACTTAGGTACTAGAGTACCGCCGGCTCCCGGCCGATAGACTACCGCTCCCGCCGGCTAGACTACCCCAAACAGCGGTCTCTGAGAGACATGTCTGGCAAGGAGCATATAGGAGAGGACCTTCCTCAGGGTCACAGTAGTGGCCTTGTGGCCAGTCAAGCCGGCAGAGCCAACTGGCGCTGACTGGAACGGTCCCCGCCTGGCAGTGCATGGCTGTCCAGCTCTCGTTTGCATGGGGCTCAGCCGGCGCCCCATGCCTCATGCATGGCCAGGTCCCACCCTCCAGGGGTGCATGGACGACAGAGTTGTCATGGAGGCTGCCTGAAGACCTTCCAACGCCAGTCACCGGCAGACGAGCGACCCCGAGGATGAGCGCGGTGACGAACGCTGCGATTGGTGAAGCGGATTTACTCTGTGTTGCCTCGGCGGTCGCCACCGCTGAAGCCGTGATGGTAGCCCGCCTCCACGGGCAGCCATCTTGACCAATGTCCAGCATGCATTGACGGGCGCCAGCTCCTCCGCTCGTCGATCAACTCATCGAGATCGGTGCCGCATGGCGTCCTGCATGGGGGGAGGATAAGGGCCGTCTCCCAGCACGGGCCGCGGCAGCGCCGCGGCTACTCGCCAAGCCATGGCAGCGCCGGGCAAGCCGCTCCTGAAGTGTTCCACCGAGGGGCAGTCTAGCAGGAGCCAGGCCAGTCGTATTTTACCCCGCTCGTCAGCGGCACGGAGATCCTCGTCACCAGCAGCGCCGCATTGCTGGGTCCAGGGCTCGGCGACGAGAACGCGCCTCCGTTAATCGAGCCCCACACACACGCCGCACACACACACACGCAAACACACAAATACTGTTGGCAACAGTCTGTTGCTGTTGACACACACGCTCACTCACGCACACACACACATGAACACACACACACATGTACGCACACGCACGATGCACACGCACTGAATACACGCACGCAAGCCGCACACACACACACATACAAATGAACATGCACGACACGCAAGCACACTCTCTCTTACACACATAGACACACAAACAAACACACACACACACGCACGCACAAAACGACGCATACCCTGCACACACGCATGCACACATCACACGCCCCGCGCCGCACGAGCACACGTGCACGCACTCACCACACGCCGCACACACACGCGCGCAAACGCATGAATACTGGCGGCAACAAGCTGTTGCTGTCGACGCACACACACGCACACGCACGCACACGCACAAAACGCCGCATACCGGACACACGCATGCACACAACACACGCCGCACGCCGCACGAGCACACGTGTACGCTCTCACCACATGCCGCACACACGCACGCGCAAACGCATGAAGACTGTCGGCAACAAGGTGTTGCTGTCGACGCACACACACACACAGACACACATGTACACGCACACACGATGCACGCAGACCAGCATGGAAAACTGAGCGCCAGCCTACACATAACCAACAACACCCCAGTCCCCGGGGCATCCTCGTTGTCGCAGGACCGGTGTGTGGTGTACTCTAGATCTTAATAGACAAACAACAGCCGGAAGCCTAGACTGTGATGGCGCTAGTGACTGCTGTGTGCGCGCGAGTGACCGCGTGCGTGTCCTCATCTGCACCAGGCAGGGCGTTGTTGTTGTGCTGAGACCGGACAAGCCCAATGTGTCTTGTTTCTGCAGCGTGAATCGGTCCGCTCCCCTGTAGAGCTCCCCTCACTGTCTCCTGACTCGTGAGCTGGACTCCTGGTATTGAGATGGACTCCTGTTCGTTGCAGATGGAGAGGGACTCAATACGGAGGCATTACGCCTTGGTCACACCTGTGTGGAGGAGTGACAGCTTCGCCTCAGTGAGGCTCCCACACTGTGGCTCCCTCCCTCCAGAACCCCCACGCAAACCGAACAGCATTCACCACCCACACAAACCACGACGCCCAAGCGCCCCTCGACCTCTCTTGGAGACTCCACGCACGAAACCCACCACACCGTTGGATTTGGCGCGTATCAGCAACCCCATACGCGCCCGTATGGACGCTCGTCCGCTCATCACAACGTTTCAAGATGGCTCGCCACTCACGCAGGTGCGTTTGCATACACGTTTGCAACGCGTACACGCGCCATCCTCCTCGCGACGCACAATCCGAAAGCATACACGCGACGCACAATCCGCAAGCTTACACGCAACAGCAATGGATGCGAGAGGGGGGAGGTGCAACATCAGCAGCTGCCCACTGTGACCAGTCCTGTGACCAGAGCGCCCCTTCTTGACCCTCACCCAGACCGAACTCGTCACGCTCCTCCGAGCGCACAAGGTGCAGATGAAAAACCTTGCCGAGGTCTGCGCTTTTGGGGAGCCCCCACATGATCAGCTCACAGCCTCGCTCTCCCTCTCTCTCAAGGCGGTCCAGCAAGACGTGATGTGTGCGCTGGCTGGTTGCTCGGACGTGTGTCAGGAGCTGGGGCGCGTCAAGCCGCAGGTGGGTTAACTTTGGCAGTTGGAGGTGCGCGCGCACGACGCACACGCACACGCACACACACACACACACACACACACACACACACAGAGAGAGATATCGTTACAGAGAACTCTGCACGGCAGACCTAGAAAGGCTGTTTCTGGTCATCATTGAGGAGATTCCATTTGGAGGCGGGTGACCAACCGTGCGCCAACAAGAGGGTGAAAAACACACACACACACACGCACACACTTACACGCGCACGCGCACACGCACGCACACACACGCACACACACACACATACACGCACGCACACACACATACACACACACACACACACACAGCTGCTGCTGCGCCCTGTCCTTCCGTGCCTGCAGGTGTACATGGCTGTTTATGAGATGTTCCGCGTCAACCGCGCCGAGTTTGCCGCCTTCTTTAAGGCGTCCAAGGTGAGGCCCTGCGGCGCAGGATCATCTTGCGCCCTCGTAACCCAGTGCAGAGGGCAGACAAGGCGAGGGGCATGCTGCTGTGCGATGCCAAACCACTGTGTCTAAATATTTGCATGTGTCCTTGCATGTTCAGGTCGACCGGCGGAGAGGCAAGCGGCCGGCCAAGGCAGCCGACAGCAAAGGCCTGCAGGCCAAGCGGACCCAGATTAAGAGCTGCAGCAGCGGCGGCGGCAGCTTAACGCCACGCGCCGGGTCATTTGCCTGCGGCCGCGCTGGCGACTGGGCCGCTGCTCTGCACAGCGTCGGGTCGTTTGAGCTCGCGGACAACTCGGCCGTCGTGTCTGCGAGCAACAACGCGAGCGCGCGGCACGCGCTGCGTGAGCAGCTGCGCGCATGCTCGAGCAGCGGCGAGACGAGCGTACAGCGCGTGCTGTCGTCCGGCCAGGTGGCGTGCACGTCGCTGCCCGAGCAATGCCAGCGGCAGCTGTCGAGCAGCGAGCAGCTGAGCGTCCTGCTGGGGACGAGCGGTGTGATGGACGCGCAGGCGCTGGTGCTGGCGCTGCAGGGCAGGGGCGCGCACAGCGAGGCGACGTCAACGGGCATGAACACCGGCGTCCTGGAGCACGCGTCCTCTGGCGCGTTCAACCAGCTGAGCCACCAGCTGCGTGTGCTCTCCACGCAGCATCCGGCGCAGCAGCCTTCCCACGGCTGCAACGCGCTGTGCGCGCTCTCCATCTCCAAGGTCACCCCAGGACACAACAAAACACCGCACGCCCAGCTCTCGCCGCGCTCTTCGTCCGGCACCGACCTCCTTTCCCACGGGGAGTCACTCGACTACGTGCGCCAGCAGCGCGAGGCGCTCGAGGCGTGCCTGCGCTCGCACTCGGTGCCAGCACTGCTGGCACGACCGACGAACAACACGACCGGAGCGTCCGCGCAGTGGTCGCCCGAGCCCGCCCACTACCGCCAAGCCAACGACAGCAACAACGGCGATGGCGGTGGCCTACTGCGCAACAACACGTCGGCTGGGCACGGGGCCGCGATGCCGCAGCGCCATCTGCACGTGTCCTGCGACACGAGCGGCGGTGGCCCGCACGACCTGCGTGCCGCGTCGATGCCGTCACACGGGCACCCGCGGCTTGGCGGCATGGCGATCGAGGGCGGCAGCCGGATGCACCCGTTTGGCAACACGCAGGTGCTGCGCCAGCAGGGCATCCTCGAGTTGTGTGGTGGGCATACCGTCAAGGAGCTAGGGCAGCTGCGCACGACGCGCGTGGGGCCATCCCTCACGCACCCCCAGTCAAACCCATTTTTCCTCAACCTGCCCGTCTCCAACGTGCCGAGGATGACGGCAGAGGAGCCCCGGGCCATGATGCTGGTGGCGCAGCAGCACCAGCAGCTGAACCAGCAGCTGCACCAGCAGCACCAGCAGCACCAGCAGCAGCAACCGCACCAGCAGCAGCAGCAGCAGCAGCATGAGCAGCACCAGCACCAGCAGCACCAGCAGCACCAGTACCAGCAGCAGCAGCAGCAGCAGCAGCAGCAGCAACACCAGCAACACCAGCACCAGCACCAGCAGCAGCCGATAATGATGGCGCGGTCACAGATGGACCTGCTCGCCTCAGTAGGCCTTGCTGGTGCGTCGCTTGCTGCACCGCCCGCCGTGGCCGCGCCGCAGCCGCAGCAATGGATGAGCTCGGCGCAGCAGCAGCAGGCATGGCTGTCAGACGTGGAAGTTACCCCCGCGTCGGCCATGCACTCCCACGCGTACCAGCACCTGCAGGCGATGCAGGCCGAGCAGGAGGACGCGGGGCGCCTGCTACGTGCGGTCGCAGCTTCAGGGGCTGCCGCCGTGGGGTACGGGCACCACACCACGGCTGCAAACGCGAGTGTCATCGACCGCCAGACCCACAACCACCCAAACCCCTCGAGCGAGTCGGTGTCTGCCGAGAACGCTCAGATTGTAAGCAGCGTTGGGACGCTGCTCGGTGGGGGCAGGCCCCGGGGCAGCAGCGGCCACGCCGCCCACCCGGGGGGAGGAGACAGCGGACGCCCGTCATCGTCGAGCAGCGCTGGGCACTGCAACGTGGGCCACGTGCCTCCCCAGCCCTGGGACCCTGTTGACCCTTCGACGTTGGACGAGGAGATGGATCTTATGGAGCAACTGCTGGGGGAGTGCTGCCCAGAGATGGATCTGATCTGATGAGCAGTAGCACGTCAGCACCACCACATGCTGTGCTTACCCTCGTATCCATGTCCCCAAACCCGGCAACCTCACCTACCCTCCTGCCCCGCCCGCCCCCCAGTGCCACAAACCCAGAGAATCACTCTCTCTCAATCGTGCCTAAATTATCAGCCGTGCCCACCGTTTTTATCTTGCTAAACTTGAACGAACCATCAGCACGTGTGGCGATAGTGCTGGGTTGAGCTGTCCGTGGATATCATGGCTGCTGTTGCTCTATAAACCAGCCAAGGGTCTGTTTGTGTCGTTGATCGGCAACGCACGAGTTCATCAGCAGCGCACGAATTATGTCGATGGTCTTCACACACCACACGACTCTTTACAATGACCACGCCTTGGGAATTCCAGCGTGCACACGTGGCAAACAAATGCTTTGGTCAACTCCCCGCTGTAGTGCCACAGGCACTGCAAATTTGCCTCCCCGCAAGTGAGCTCTGTAAGCTTAGGCTCCATCTCACCTCCCTTGCTTTGCAAGCTATGCGACAAGCAAAGTCGAATGTGCTGCCTATTCCCACACACGCCTGTAAAATCCAAGTATCAGTGTCAAGGCTTACAGGGCTCCTCTAGGCCGCAGCAGAAGACAGGCAATGCATGGGTGGAGCGCTGCTTTACCATATTGATGCTGGATGTTACAGACGTGTGTGATGAGCAGGCAGCGTATTTGACGTAGCTCAGCGTATGGCGTCCAAGCAATACAAACGGGGGGCTGGCCGGTAGCTACCGGTGTGGGTGGGGTGGCGGGGGCTACTGAGTCTGGGCGCTGGATATACATGCTCCCCTGCTGCCCCCCTGCTATACAACTGCCGAAAACAGTGGCTGTGTTAATGACGACGGCTATGCGTCGTCACCAACACCAGCGCCGGCCTCCTCCACGTCCTCGATGCCCTGCCGTATGCGCTGCGACGTGTTGGCCAGGCGCACCACCAGCTCCAGCGCTGTGTTCAAGCAAGCACCACACGCGAGCGGGCATGTCAGTTACTGTGTCGGTTACTGTTGGCCAGGTGCACCGCCAGCTCCAGCGCTGCAGGTGCAAGCAAGCAACAAACGCGAGCGGGCATGTCAGTTACTGTGGTAGTTACTGTGTCAGCTACTGTTGGCCAGGCGCTGTGTGGGCAAGCAAGCACCACACGCGAGCGAGCACGTCAGTTACTGTGTCAGTTACTGTTGGCCAGGCGCACCGCCAGCTCCAGCGCGGTGTGGGCATGCATGCACGTGCCACCCGTGCCACCCACCCACCCACCCAGCCGCGCCGCCCGCCCGCCCGCCCGCCCGCCCACCCAGCCGCTCACCCACCCAGCCTGCCCACCCAGCCGACCAGCCACCCAGCCACCCACCCGTCCGGAAGCTCGTCTGCGATTCCTTGAGCGCTGGCGGCACCAGCGCACCAAACATGGTGATTGGGTCCTTCACCCTGCCTGTGCGTGTGTGGCACGACAGTGTGGGCAAGTGTGGGGAGTGTGGAAAGTGTGGGCAAGTGTGGGAAGTGTGGGCTGGCTGCACCAGCGCAGGGGTGGTCGATTTCACACTCTTGTTGGACGCCTTTGATGGAGGATTATACTTGCCCAGGGTGCAGGGTGTGTCCTTCACCCTGTCTGCGCGTGTGTGGCGGTCAGTATGGGTGGTGGCGGGGCAGTAGGGAAAATCCGGCCTCAAGTGGTATACAGCTAGCGGGCAGATCACTGCGCCTCGCACCTGGCGCAGCCGTGGCCCTGCACGCACGGCCTCCACTGGCCCTGGCCCTAAACCCTAAACCACCGGCCCTGGCACTTGGCACTGGCCCTGGCCCTGGCACCGGCCCCCGCCCTGGCCCTGGCACTTGGCGCTGGCACTTGGCAGTGGCACAGGCACTGGCGCTGGCACTGACACTGGCATTGGCAACGGTCCATACTCTGCTTGGCCGGCCCTCCTCAACACAACGTCCTGTAAACTGTGAACTGAAAATCACTGCACCCCGCACTTGCCGCCGCCGTCGCGGCCGTGGCTCCGCCCGCACCGCTGCCACTGCCACTGGCACTGGTACTTGGCACTGGCACTGGCACTGTCACAGGCACAGGCACTGACACTGACACTGGCACTGGCACTGGCACTGGCACTGGCACTGGCACTGGCACTGGCACTGGCACTGGCACTGGCACATGCACATGCACATGCACTGACATTGGCACTGGCAACGTTCCCTACTCTGCTTGGTCGGCCCTCCTCAACACCACGCCCTGAGGGAGCGTCCTGTAAACCGCAAACTTCAGATCACTGCACCCTGCACCTGCCGCCGCCGCCGCGGCCCCACCCGCACCACCTCCATTTGCGCTGGCGCTGGCGCTGGTGCTGGTGCTGGCATTGGCACTGACCCTAGAGCAACTAGATGGGCAGAGGTTCCCTACTCTGCTTGGCCGGCCCTCCTCAACACCACGCCCTGAGGAAGCGTCCTGTACACTAAAAAACTGTAAATCACTGCGCCCCGCACCTGCTGCCGCCGTCGCGGCCGTGGGCCCGCCCGCACCGCTGCCACTGACACTGTCACTGGTACTTGGCACTGGCACTGGCACTGGCACAGGCACTGACACTGGCACTGGCACTGGCAACGTTCCCTACTCTGCCTGGTCAGCCCTCCTCAACACCCCGCCCTGAGGGAGTGTCCTGTCAACCGCAAACTGTAAATCACTGCATCCTGCACCTGCAGTCGCGGCCGTGGCCCCGCCCGCACCGCTGGCACTGGCACCGGCACCGGCATTGGCACCGGCACTGGCACTGGCACCGGTCCCCACTCTGCTTGGCCGCCCCTCCTCAACACCACGTCATGAGGGAGCGTCCTCCAAACCGAAAACTGCAAATCACTGTGCCCCGCACCTGCCGCTGACGGCGCGACCCCACCCGCACCCGCTCCATTTGCGCTGGCGCTGGCGCTGGTGCCAGCGCTGGCACTGGCACTGACCCTAGAGCAACTAGATGGGCAGAGGTCCCATACCCTGCGTGGTCGGCCCTCCTTGACACCACGCCCTGAGGGTGCGACCTTGTAACTGTATCCTGATGCAGTTAAATATCAAGAAACAAAAAATCCCGAGACACTTTGTTCCTCGGGAAAACTGCACATCACTGGCTGTCCGAACTGAGACGCATAGCGCGACCAGATGTACTAGAGCTAGTGGGATGGACACAGTCAATGTGTATCCACTCGGTGGACACATAGTGCGGGTGACAGTGTCTGCCTGCCTGAGTGCGCAAGCACACGTCTTATACGCCATTAAAGGCATCCAACAAGACTGTCCCCCGGTCGGCGTCCGACAAGACTGTCCCCACCTTGCCGGCCCCTCCACCTCGGCGGTCAAGTAGATTGGCAAGCGCCACTTGAACCCCTATCCCCTGGAAGCAGTTAGAACCTATTTTGGAGGCGTCGCACAATAGCTCTCCTTTTTGCTCTGGGACTACACGTTGGCAGGCAGCCGGCTGTTGGCTACCACCCCTCGCAAGTTATTGTAAGAGCCAGAACTGGACTTGGGTCTAGGCGGTGGTACTAGGACTAGAGGTAGTCTTTGCTGGAAAGCCGACGTAACTGTAACTGTGACAAGACTGCACAATCGACCACCAGCACTGCATCTTGCACCTGCAGTCGCGGCCCCACCTGCACCCCCTCCACTTGCGCCAGTGGCGGCGCCGCCGCTGCCGCTGCTGCTGTGCCCGTTTGCTGACCCGCAGCTGGTCGATGGAGCGCCGCCCGCCCCCCGCAGCTCAAATCCGCTGTACATGCTGTCGCTGCCTTTGTCATCTGCGGGCAGGCACGTAGGTGTGCGTGGGCGTGTGTGGGGTGGGGGACGGTGTGCGTGTGTGTGTGTGTGTGTGTCGATGGCGCGCCGCCCGCCCCCCACAGCTCGAACCCGCTGTACAGGCTGCCGCTCTCTTCGTCATCTGCGGGCCAGGCAGGCACGTGTGTGCGTGTGTGTGTAGGGGGGTTGAGGATGTTGTGTGTGTGTATGTGTGTGTGTGTGTGTACGTGTGTGTGTGTGTGTGTGTAGTGCGCTTGTGCGTGTGCAGCAGCGGTGCTCCGTGCCAGCCCAGAGAGTTAGCTGTACCTGCGAGCCCCTCCTTCCAAAGCGTGTGTGCTGTTGCCCGATCCTTGTGCCACTCACCGACCACCGCGACCGTCGACGTCGCCCGCATGTCTGCGCCAAGGTAGTGCTGCTGCCCGAGCGCCCCCATTGAGTAGTGCGCTTGTGCGTGTGCAGCAGCGGTGCTCCGTGCTAGCCCAGAGAGTTAGCTGTACCTGCGAGCCCCTCCTTCCATAGCGTGTGTGCTGTTGCCCGATCCTTGTGCCACTCACCGACCACCGCGACCGTCGACGTCGCCCGCATGTCTGCGCCGAGGTAGTGCTGCTGCCCGAGCGCCCCCATCGAGTACTTGGCCTGGGCGAGGCTGAAGAGGCCCTGAGGGGGGGTGGGGGTGCACGTCTTACAACACACATGCCATAGTGTGTGTGTATGTGTTTGTGTGTGTGTGTGTGTGTGTGTGCATGGGCTGCGGCGACCCCTGCATGCGAGCCATGCATGCGTCCATGCATGGCACACGCACACCTTCTGCAGCGCGGCCTTCAGCTGCCTCTGCAAACCCAGGTACTCCTGCGTGAGAGGCGGATGGTGGGGGGTTGTGCGCGAATGCGCCTCTGATGGAGCCGATCGCGGATTTTCGTCTGCACCAGCCCACCAGTGGGAAGGCACGCGAGCCACCGCCTCACCTCCACTGCATCCACCGTCCCCGTGAATGCCTCCTCCTTGATCATTGCGGCACGCTTGGTAGGTTGCTGGCTGGACGCCAGAGATTGATGGGGCCAGGGGCGGCCCGAAGTGTGGAATGTCGCTTTGCCCTTGGACGTTCCATGATGTTGACTCACTACTCCCAGCACACCGCTACTCTGCATTAGAATCGCCCTCATTGAGAAGGAGCCAGAGCCGTTGCGGTGCATGGCACTCTTTCTGGCGCGGTGGCATGTGGGGTAGCTCACGGTGTGCGCAGGGCAACTGTGGTCGGACACCCCGTGGCTGTGGCATGGCGTTGCGGCACTCGCGGCAGTCGGTGGCTGCCCTGGTGGGCCAGCTGCTGGCACGACAGGGGTGAGTGTGCATGCATGCACAGTGTGCATGCAAGCGGGCAGCATGGCGCGGGCGACGGTGAGCTCTGCCTACGCACGAGGCGTGCTGCTGCCTGCCCTAGGGGAACACAAAACATGAGACGTGTAATGCTGCTTTCAGGGGCAGACAGGGAGCCAGGGAGCCCCCGTGCGGCTGCGTGCCGCCGGCGGCTGCGGCCGTGTGTGTCTCTGTACACGTGCATGCGCCACGCGTTCCGGCACGCTTGCCCACCCCTGCCTGCTGCAGGTACGGCTCTGACTCTTTTATGGCGCACGCGGGCGACCCGAGAGCGCCGATAAAGGGCTTCATCACAAATCCAAGGATTCTGCGGAATTTGAAGGAGAAGCAAGAGGCGGCGCGTAAAAATAAGTGGAGTGAGGACGGAAAGCTCGCTGAGCAAGGCAGCACGGCAGGCACGGCCAGGCCGCCTGCGCCGCCAGCTGGTGGCGGCGGTGGCGCACCTGCCTGGGCGACGGCACCTGCCAGCAGCAGGCAGGCGAGCCAGTCGGGTGCCAGCACCAGCGGCAGCACCAATGGCAGTACTGGCGGGGCGGCATTTTCCCATGGCGCCAGCAGCGGCATTGGCAGCACACCAGGGCTCCGGGCTACGATAAGCACAAGCACTCGACCAGCGGCAGCACCAGCGCCAGCGGCAGCGCCAGCGACGGCCCCAGCGGCAGGGCAAGCGGCACCAGCCCCAGCGGCACTAGCAGGGCTAGTGGCACCAGCTGCAGCAGGCGAGCGCCCGGGTATGGCTGCGGCAGAGCCCTCCTTGAGCGGCGCCGGCCCGCCCGCACTCGAGGACTCTATACCAGCAGCAGCAGCCACCGCAGCGCCCGCGCCCTCCCAGCCGCAGCCGCAGCAGCCATCCGAGGCGGCAGGTGTCGCGGCACCTGCACCGGTGGCGCTGCCACCACCACCCGCGCCATCGCCGTTGCCGTCGCCGCCGTCGTCGCCGTCGCCGTCGTCACTGCCGCCGCCGTCGCGCGCCCCGCTCGCGCACGAGACGTCTCTGGTGCAGGATGTCTTCGTGGTCGACGACGCTGAGTCAGCTACATGGGCGGTCAAGGTGCTGCGCGAGGCGGCCGGCACCGATAGCAAGTTCACCGTGGAGAAGCGGGAACCGAGAATCAAAGACACGACGCGGTACTTTGGGTGTGACACTGAGGTGCGGAGTGTCTGGGAAGGGGTCGGGGATCGGGGGGCGGGGTCGGCAGTCGGGGGTCGGGGTTTCTGGGGGCGTTTTTTTTTGTTTTGAGGGGGGGTGTCGGGGCGTGTGTGCTTGATCAAACAGGTTGCCGTGTTGGCCGCTGGAAGACATTGGGGGGGGAAGAGGGGGGCTTGATCTACCTGTCCCTCTGTGTTGGCCGCTCGAAAACATCTGGAGGGGGGGGGGGGGTCGGGCGCTTAGGCCACCCGTGTGCGCTCAAGCCACCGCCGCCACCGCCCCGGTTTGCGGCTATTCGGCTGCAACTTGGCTGGGCACTGCGTGTGTCGTGCTGCCCAACCAGCTGACCCCAACCAACTGCTGACTCTGCACCTGCTCTCGTGCACACACGCACAGGTTTTATTCTTTGGCATCTAGGAGCAGAGCCCACACGCGCTCTGCTGCTCTTTGGGCTAGCTCCCTCCACAACGCAGCTTGCCTGAATGCCTAAGCACCCTCCCACGTGTGCGCACACCCACGCACTCGCAGGTTGCATTCATTGAAGTCAAGGAGCAGAGCCCGGTGGGCCACGGAGCGGTCATCTGCTGGTCCATCTACGGCGGGCCCGACATCAACTTCAACAGGTGTGCTGCAAATGGGTGGAGGGGGGTCCACCGCCAGTGCGACTGGACAAAAAATATGCTCCCCAACTCTCAGTAAGCTCCGCCCAAAGTGTTTCTCGCGCCCCCCGCACCCTCCCATCATGTTTCTAATAGCCTAGGCGACTCTGTCTGAGGCTGAGGGGTAGCGGGAGGAGCGCAGGGTGGGGACCTGCCCGACAGCGCGACTGCCGCTAGGTGTGCTGTGACTTGTGTGTGTACAATCATTGTCTTGGATGCATCGTGGACGCCGACCATGTTGGTGCTGCCGTCTTGAGTGTTTTTTGTGCTGTCTTGTGTTGGTGAGTGGTCTGCTGCGTGTGCGGGGTGCAAGCCTGGGCGGCCATAGGGCCACGTGTGGGGAGGGAGCGGCTGGGTCAGTGTTTCCGTTAGCCAACCCGCGACCCGACAAAGTGCACTTTCGGGTTGAGATTGGCCGATTCGGTATGGCGCGTTTTGGGTTGACATTGAACAAATGTGGACCCGAAAAGTGTGGAAATCTCAATTTTCACAATGTTTTTGCAAAAAAATCGCCTCGGGTCGGGTTGAGATTGGCGAAATGCGCCTGAGACCTGGGTTGAGCCATACTTTCCCCAACATCCGTAACGAGGCACTGGGCTGGGTGCTATTCCGTCTTGCGTACGAGTCATCTAAGCCGGGCCCGATGCCAACTTCAGCAGTTGTGATGTGGCCAGTTGTCGTGTTCAATGCGGGCATACAATCTCTGTCTTGTGTGCATTGTGGACAGCAGCCATGCGGGCGTGTGCGGGGAAGGAGCGGCTTGGTGTTGTTCTTCCCCCTCAAGTATAGGTCACTGTCACCTCGCCCACCTAACCCACACCATTCGCTCCGCAGGGACCCAACCGGGCCGCACCAGGACCGCCTGTGGGTCGACTGCTGGAACGAGGTTGCGCTGGGTGAGGACGGGCGGCCAGTCATGGAGTACGGCAAGGTGAGGCGACGCACCGCAGTGCGGTGACGGCACCGTACAGCCCCCCAAAATGTGTTGCTGTCACTACCTGGGGGGTATAGGGTGGATCTGGGGGCCCAGTGCCCTGTCTGGGTCCAGCGCGTGCACGCATGTGGGGGTTAACCCCCACCCCTTCCAGGTAGCCAGCCAGTTTACCGCTGAAACTGAGTTTAAGGTGTCGGGCGCTAGCGCCGACACAGGTCTTATACATCATGACTGGTGTCACACAGACTGTAATATCCATCTGGTAGCATGTCTCCCTGGCAGCTCCCTCAATCACACGCGCTGAGGGTGCGTACTGTAAAGCGCACAGCGTAAAACCTGCCCCCCCGCCACCCCCCGTGGTCCCAGGTGCTCCTCAAGCCTCACCGCCCAATCATCGAGGCGTTCAAGGCGTTCTTCGAGGACGACTCGATCAAGAAGGTGTGTGTGGGTGTGCGTGTGCGTGTGCGTGTGTGTGTGTGTGTGTGTGTGTGTGTGGTGGTGGTGGTGGTGGTGGTGGCTGGATCCTCGGGAGGGCCAGGGCAAGGGGCATGACTAGTAAGGGTGGATGAGTGGGCGCGGATGAGATGCCCGCCACTGGACATGAGCGTGGAGGAAGCCGAACGCGCGCGCGTGCCCAGAGTTGAGGTTTTAGGTTACAGGTTTTACACGCCCCCCTGGAGTGGAGTGGAGGAGTGGCACAGTCTTCATCCGCCAGATGCTTTTCCATGGGCATCGAGTGCGGTCGCTTCGCTGAGACAGAAGCACTGAGACAGCCGCCCCCCCCCCCCCCGGACCTGTCGACCCTCTTACAGGTGTGGCACAACTATGGCTTTGACCGCCACGTGCTGTCCAACATGGGCATCGAGTGCGAAGGCTTTGGTGCCGACACGCTGCACATGGCGCGGCTGCTCGACGCGTCGCGGAGGGGAACCAAGGTCGGTTGTGGTGCTTGGATCAGTGTCGCTGCTGCACCGCCGCCCCCCTCTCCCCCTCCCCCGTCCGCGCAGCCTTGCGTGTCTCTGCCGCACCGCCGCACCGCCTCCCTTTTTCTTCCTCCTCTCTCCCTGCACACAAGCACCTTGACACGCGCACCTGTGTGCACACACACATACCGCTTTGAACTCCCCCTCTCTCTCCCTCGTGATTCATTCACGCAGCCTGGTGTGTCTCTGCCGCACTGTTGCACCGCCGCACCGCCTCCCTCTCTCTCCCTCCTCTCTCCCTGCACACTTGCACCTCGACACGTTCACCTGTGTGCACACACACACACACCGCCTTAAACTCCCTCTCTCTCTCCCTCTTGATTCATTCGCACAGCCTGGTGTGTCTCTGCCGCACTGTTGCACCGCCGCACCGCCTCCCTCTCTCCCTCCTCTCTCCCTGCACACGTGCACCTCGACACGTTCACCTGTGTTACACACACACACACACCGCCTTAAACTCCCTCTCTCTCTCCCTCTTGATTCATTCGCGCAGCCTGGTGTGTTTCTGCCGCACCGCCGCTCCGTCTATCTCACTCTCCCTCCTCTCTCCCTGCACACTCGCACCCTGACACGAACACCCGTGTGCCCCCCCCCCCCCCACTGCCTCGAACTCCTTCTCCCTCTCTCTTGACTCACCCGCGCAGTCTGGTGTGTCACTACCGCACCGCCGCACCGCCGCACCGTCTCCCTCTCTCTCCATCCCTCTCTCCCTGCACACAAGAACATCGACACATGCACCTGTGTTCAAACACACACACCGCCTCTAACTCCCTCTCTCTCTCCCTCTTGATTTCATTCGCGCAGCCTGGTGTGTCTCTACCACACTGCTGCATCGCCGCACTGTCTCCCTCTCTCCGTCCCTCTCTCGCTGCACGCATGCACCCTGGCACGCACACATTTGTGCACACACGCACACCGCCTCTGCACCTCTCTTGCTGTTGTCCTATCCCTGAACAATCATCATGACAAGCACACCCTCGTGCGCACCGCACCCCACGTTGCACACTGCCATACCCACACCCTGCCCACCCACACCCTGCACACCCAGCCTGACACACACACACGCCGCCCGTCACCCACCCTGCACACACGCACGCTGACGCACACAACCCTGTTTGCACTGCACCCTGCCACTCGCACCCTGCACACACACACATACACACACACACACACACCTGCACCCCCACCCCCACCCACCTACCCACCCACCCACACCCTGCACGCACACACCCTGCACACACGCTGACAAGCACACCCTGTGCACCCACGCTGCATACTGCCAGACGTACGGACTCGAGTCTCTGTCCTCCGATCCTGACATCATGCAGTACATCAAGCCTCCCCCTGTGCAAACGGTGGGACACATTTAACAGTCTATATTTTATGGTCTACAGTTTACAGTCTACAGTTTACAGTTCACAGTCTACAGTCTACAGTTTACAGTCTACAGTTTACAGTCTACAGTTCATATTTCACAGTCTGCACCTTGGGGCGTGGGATCGAGGGCGCTGCCTGGCAAGGCTGGCTACCATGGCATAGAAGGTACTCCCAATGGTACATTCCACAGTCTTGGTCCACGTCACAGTCTAGGTCCAGCCCCGACCCACTAGCCACCCACCACCAGTAGGAGCTCCTAGCCAGCCCTCGTCTGTAGTGCCCGGGCGCTATACGCCGAGCAAGGGCCAATACGCTGCCTATAGGTGCATCACACACGTCTGCAAACTCCGTTTCACAGTCTGTTGGCCACCACTCGTTCATTTTAGTTTTTACATGTACGCGCCCGGAGGACCCCGGGGCGTGGGTTAAGGCCTAGACTTACAGTCTAGGGGGGCTCTACTGGGAGAACTCGCAAGGCCACGCAGCGGGCCAGCCTACCATACCACTCGGGATGTGCAAGACGTGTGTCGGTGCTAGGCCTGACCCCCCAGACAGAAACTGGATGCCAACCTGGTACGTGTCCGCTGCACTGTGAGGGTCCCCCCCCCTGCCCCCCCCATGTCGCACCTGCACTCGCGCCGGATCCAGGCGGCCCACGGAGGAGGTCAAGCCCAACCTAAAAAACTGCCCCAAACTGACAACCAACAACAAAAACCGCCCTCCCCCCTGTTTTCCCCCTTTCCCCTTTCCCCCTCCCTATTTCCTCCCTTTCCCCCTTCCCCCCCCTTTCCTCCCTTTCCCCCCCTTTCCCCCCTTTCCCCCTTCCCCCCCTTTCCCCCTTTCCCCCCCCTTCCCCCTTTCCCCCCCTTCCCCCCTTTCCCCCCTTTCCCCCCTTTCCCCCCCCCCCTTTCCCCCCCTTCCCCCCCTCTGTCGCACCTGCAGTCGCGCCGGCTCAAGGCGGCGCACGATGGAGGCCAAGTCCAACCTTACAAACTGCCCAAAACAGACAACGGCCAACAAAAAACTGCCCCCCCCCCTGTCGCACCTCCACTCGCGCCGGATCAAGGCGGCCCACGAAGGAGGTCAAGCCTTACCTACAGAAACTGCCAAAAACTGACCACCACCAAAACAAAACGCCCTTACCCCCCCGCACCCGCACCTCCCTCCCGCGCTGTCTCACCTGCACTCGCGCCGGCTCGAGGTGGCGCACGATGGGGGTCAAGTCCAACTCCAAACAACTTCTTACAACTTGCAGCAACCGACACTAGCAGACTCCTTCCCACCCGCTCTCTAGGGAGTCGCGCCGTCTCGAGGCATGATGGAGGCCAAGCCCAGCCTAACAAAACGACAAAAAACAGACAACGACCAACCAAAACAGACAACGACCAACCAAAACAGTCAACGACCACAAAAAGGTTCCCCCCCTCCCCCCGCGTCACACCTGCACTCGCGCCAGCTCGAGGCGGCGCACGATGGAGGCCAAGCCCAACCTCAAATAATGCCAGAAACAGACACCGACCAACAAAAAACGCCCCCCCCCCCATGTCACGCCCGCAGTCACGCCGGGAAGGCCTTAAGAAGCCAGCCGTTAAGCAGCTGGAGCTGAGCCAACAGCGGCTGGACGGCTCGTCCCCTGCTCAGGCGCAGTCGCAGCAGGAGCAGCCGCCGGCGGGGGCGGCCGGCGGCGACAGCGGCTCGCGCGGGAAGACGAGCATGAAGAAGCTGTTCGGCGCGCCGAAGAAGAAGGCAGACGGCACGCCGGGCAAGCTGATCGAGCTGCCGCCAATCCAAGTAGGTGGCACTCTTGCGCTGCCCGCCCCCCCTGCACTGCTCCGATCTCTCGTGTCTCTTGTGCGTGTGCCCAGTCTTATCGATATGCGTGATGAAGGCGGGATGGCACGCCGGGCAAGCGGATCGAGTTGCCGTCAATTGAGGTGCGGCTCTCCTGCCTGCTCTACGCATTGCATTGCAGCGAGTCGATCCACACAGTATCTGCGCTACCCTCACACTCTCACTTGCCTGCTGACTCACTTACTCATTCTTTCTCGCCCACTTCCGCACTCAAGCACTCACTCGCTCACTCGCCCACTCACCCACTCGCTCGCTCGCCCACTCGCTCACTCGCCCACTCGCTCACTCGCCCACTCGCTCGCTCGCTCACGCACCCGCGCGCGCACCCCGCCCTAGCCCACTCGCTCCCTCGCTCATTCGCTCACTCGCTCACGCACTCGTGCGCTCGCTCCCTCTCTTGCTCGCTCCCTCACTCGCTCGCTTACTCACTTGCTCACGCTGTCACTTTCTCTCTCACTCCTGCCTCTCCGCGCAGGAGCTGCACACCGACGCCCTGTTCCACGACAAGCCAAGCCGAGTCAAGACAGTCGCTGCACTACCTTCACGCTCACTTGCCTGCTCACTCACTGGTTCGCTCGCTTGCTTGCTCGCTCACTTGCTCGCTCGCTCACTGGCTCATTATCATACTCACCCACTTATGCACTCACGCACTTGCTCGCTCGCCCACTCCTGTCTCTCTGCGCAGGAGCTGCACACTGACGCCCTGTACCGTGACAAGCCAAGCCGGGTCAAGACGGTCGCTGCACTACCCCCACACGCTCACTTGCCTGCTCACTCACTCGTTCGCCCGCTTGCTCGCTCGCTCACTTGCTTGCTCGCTCACTTGCTCATTCTCGTACTCATCCACTGATGCACTCACGCACTTGCTCGCTCACTCTCGTCTCTTTGCGCAGGAGCTGCACACTGACGCCCTGTACCGTGACAAGTGGATCGACTACTCGGCGCTGGATGCCAAGGCCACGTGGGAGCTGCGCGAGGCGCTGTACCGCGCACTGACGGTGGGCCAGTGATTTTGTGTTTTGGCTCTACACAGCCATTTGGCTGTATTCCGGCTGTTCTTTGACTTTGAACAGAGTTCAACCCAGCCAGTGGATTGCAAGTCTAAAGGTCCCGCCAGACAGAGCTTGACGAGCTTTTAAATGACCTATACATGAGGCAAGCAGTCAACGGAAGTTCACCTGTCAACGCGGTCACAGCAAAATCCGGCTGCGAAAAACATAAAACGGCATCACTGCGGTGGGCTGACATGACGATGGCTATTTTTGAATGTCGTAGTCTTTTGGCAGCCTCTGGTGGCGTATCATTGCACTGATTGTTTGTGCAGAGTTGGCGCTCGGCACTGCCCACCCACAGCCCCAACATCTGAGACACGCAAGTCAGGGCGGCCATACCACCTGAGGCGGCCGGGATGCGCCTCAGGCGGTGGTGAGCGCCCAAGGTGGCGCCTGAGGCGACGTCTCAGGCGGTCGAGGGTGCACCTGAGGCGGTCTTGGCGCGCCTGAGGCGCCGCCTGATCCACGCAAGTCAGGGCGGCGCATGAGGCGAGGTGACGAATTTGGTAGGGCAGACCCGCGCCGCCACGGTGTGCCCTGGCGATGATGCTTTATCGATTGATTGTGACGACGGCAGATGTTATGGCCTGTTGGAGGCTTTTGATGGTGTGTCGGTCTGGAAGACAGACCACTTTTCTGTCTCGGACACACGCCCCAGACACACGTCTCAGGCAGACGTCTCAGACACACGTCAAGACAGACCCCGTTTCTGTCTCAGACAGTAAATTTGACGTGTTTATTTTATTTCTCGGCACAATTTTTAGAAATCGACCTTGCCGGCACGTCCCAGGCACGTCCTCGGAGTAATTTAATCGGCCAGGCAAAGCGACACTACGGTACTCAAGTGCTCGTCAACAAACAGTGCGGTGCCTCCCCAGGATGCTCTTCCCATGTGGTGCACCTTCCTAGGCTGGGGATGATGTAGAAACATCGTGGGGCCCGAAACTGTAACCTCCCGTAACTGCACCCTCCCCCCTGATGTTACGCGAGGTGCACCTTCCTAGAGCACCTCGGGGGCTCTTACCACCATATGCAGAAGTGGCCCTGGTTCATCGATGACCACGTGCCTGGTGGGAATCTTAATCCCCCCCCCCTCCCCTCCCACTCCCCCATGCATGTTATGCAGGAGTGGCGCTTGGTACACTGAAGGCCACCTGCCTGGCGGGGATCTCCCTCCCCCCCCCCCCCCCCTGCTCCCCCCTGCCCTCGCATGCAGGAGTGGCCCTTGGACACTTAAGGCCACCTGCCTGGTGGGGATCTCATTGACACCTCGGCCCCCCCCCTGTACCCATACAATTACCCCCTGTACCCCCATGAACCCCCTGTGCTCCCCTTGACCCTATATTTTATGTATATGAAGAGTGGTCCTGGTGCATCAACGACCACCTGTCTGGCACCTGCTGGTGGGAATGTCACTCTCCCCTCCCCTCACCCCCCCCCCCTACCTCCCCTGTGCAGGAGTGGCCCGTTTGAATTCAACGACCACCTGTCTTGCACCTCCTCATGGGACCCCCCCCCCCCCTGTACCACGACCCTATATGCAGGAGTGGCCCTTGCACACTGACTGTAATATCCACCATCATCATGCAGACTTGGGATTGGTTCATCGACGACCACCTGTCGGGCAACCTTGGCTACAAGCCTCGCCGCCGCGACCCGCTCCACTTCAACAAGCGCCACCCCGATACGCGCACGCTCTACGACTTCTACAGGGTCAGTCGTGAGCGAGAGAGTAGGGGGGGTAAGAGAGAGAGAGAGAGAGATAAGACGAAGAATACGAGAGAGAGGGAGAGGGAGAGGGAGAGGGAGAGGGAGAGGGAAGAGGGAGAGGGAGAGGGAGAGGGAGAGGGAGACCCTAGGCAGCGCAGAGTCAATCGCATGCGAGGGTGTGGGTGGGGATTTGGGGGGGGGGGGGGGCATGGCTGTGTTAGGCCTGGCGCGCCGTCGCGTGTTGCGTGGGGCGCTATTCGCACCTTTGTCCTTCCTGTTCCGACTCTTACTGACATCCCTGATGACTCTCTCGTCCTTCCCTCTCCCCCCTCCCTCCCTGTCTAACCACTCAATTTTGTCACTTTCACGGCTGTCACGGACCTGCCCGTACCACATTCTCAACCCTTGAGGCATTGGTAGGTTGGCGCGCTGCGTGGCCTTGCGGGCTCTACTAGTAGAGCTCCCCTAGACGTGTAGTCTAGGCCTGAACTCACGCCCCGGGGTCCTCTGGGCGCGTACGTGTTCAACCTGCAAAACCTCTTGTCCTTTCTAACCCCCCCCCCCCCCCCCTCCCGCCCTCCTCTGTCCGCTTGCAGGAGAGCTCTGTCCCATTTGATAGAGATGGAGGCCCTGATGCTGATGGGGTGCACAGTCTGTTTTGACACTGTTTCAACCCTCACCCCCTCTCCCCCCGGCCTCGGCTGCAGGAGTGCTGGGTCACATTTGGCAAGATCCTGACTGACATGGAGAAGCGCGGCATCACGGTCGACCGCGAGCACCTGCGCGCGGCAGAGGTGCAGGCGATCGAGGACCGCGGGCGTAACATCGAGATCTTCAAGGCAAGTGTGGGGGAGTGGGGGAGTTTGGCGGGGTGTGGAGGGGTGTGGAGGGGTGATCGCCTGTGCGCGGCAGAGGTGCAGGCGATTGAAAACCGCGGGCGCAACATCGAGATCTTCAAGGCGAGTGTGGGGGAGGGGGAGTGTGGGGGGTTGTGGAGGAGTTTGACGGGGTGTGGAGGGTTGATCACCTGAGCGCGACAGAGGTGCAGGCGATCGAGGACCGCGGGCGCAACATCGAGAACTGCATGGCGAGTGTGGGGGAATGTGGAGGATTGTGGGTTGTCGAGGGGTTTTGAAGGGTGTGGAGGGCCCGCATGTGCGCGGCAGAGGTGCTGGCAAGCAAGGACCGCGGGCGCAACATCGAGATCTGCAAGGCGAGTTTGGGGGAGTGTGCGGGAATGTGGGGTGTGGAGGGGTGTGGGCAAAACATCGAGATCTTCAAAGCGAGTGTGTGTGGGAGGTGTTTACGTGGGGAGGGTGCGCGTGTGTGCGGACAAGGGCAGCCCCCTACCAACACCACCACCCAGACACACACACGTAGACCCCCTGCCCCCACCACAGACCCGGGCAGATGCCAAGCACACGCACACGCCTTCCGCCCCCTCTCTCTTACACGTCTCTCACCTCCCCCCTCCCTCTCTCCACCGCAGACCCCTACCAGCACCACCACTCAGACACACACGTAGGCCCCCTGCCCTCACCTCAGACCCGGGCAGACGCCAAGCACACGCACACGTCTTCTGCCCCCTCTCTCTTACACGCCCCTCACCTCCTCCCCTCCCTCTCTCCACCACAGACCCCTGAGTTGAAGGTTTCGGGCACTCGCGCCGACACAGGTCATATACATCATTACTGGTGTGTGTCACACAGACTGTAATATCCATCATCATCACCAACACCACCACCCAGACACACACGTAGGCCCCCTGCCCCCACCACAGACCCAGGCAGACGCCAAGCACACGCACCCGCCTTCTGCCCCATCTTTATTCCACGTCCCTCCCCTCCTCCCCTCCCTCTCTCCACCACAGTCCCCTACCAACACCACCACCCAGACACACACATGCAGGCCACTTGCCCCCACCACAGACCCGGTCAGACACGTGCATGCCAGACGCCAAGCAGACGCACCCGCCTTCTGCCCCCTCTCTCTCACCCCCCCCCCCCTCGCCTCCCCCCGCTCTCCCCCTTGCCACCACAGACGTGGGCTGCCACGCGCGTGCCAGACGTCAACCACACGCACACGCCTTCTGCCCCCGTCTCTCAACCCCCCCCCCCTCCCCCTTTCTCCACCACAGACGTGGGCTGCCATGCGCGTGCCAGATGCCAAGTACATGAACGTGTCGAGCGGGTCGCAGATCAGGCAGCTCTTCTACCCAGAGTACGCAGGCACCATCTCCAGGTGCGATTCTTGGTGCTGGGGCTGCAGTGATTTCCTTTTCAGGATTTTCAATTAATTATTCCACAGCCGGATGTTGCTTTGACCGCGTTGACGGTTGACCTCCCGTTGACCATTTGCCCTCAAAATAAGATCATTTGAAAGCTGTTGACGTGCTTTGTCTGGCGGGCTTGTCAGACTTACAATCCACTGCATGGGTTGAGCTGTGTGCAAGGTCAAAGTACAGCCGGAACACAGCCAAATGAGAGCCAAAAAGGAAAGAGCCGAAAAGGAAATCACTGTGGGGCTGGGGCTGGGGCTGGGGCTGGGGCTGGGGCTGGGGCTGGGGCTGCTCCTGAATGCCAAACACTTGCCACTTGTCCTCTGGAACACTCGCCACTTGTCCTCTGGAACACTCGTCACTTGTCCTCTGGTCGCATGCTCCGATGCAGACAGAGCTCCCGCCCGTCCGCGCGTGCCGAGCCCGGCCCCTGTGCCTGACCATGCACCTGACTGACAAGCACTTGCTTCATGCCACTTGCTCCGATGAGGCCCAAGAAGAATCCGGCCGATTAGTCTGGCACATCCCTTGCGCCTGTGCCCCATGCGATCATGTGCCTGACCACTTACCTGACTGACAAATTAAGAGAGCGGCGCCCTAGCGCCGCTGAAAAACGGCAGAGCCGTCACGGGGCCGGGTTTGGTTCGCACCGGCTGTGATGATTCAAACCTTGCGCAGAGAGAGAGAGAGAGAAAGAGAGAGAAGAGAGAGAGGGAGAGAGAGAGAGAGAGAGACAGAGACACGCACACCACGGACTTACTGCCACCCACGGTCTGCCCCTGGCCGCTCGGGTCGAGCAGATATAGTAAGCTGGTGCGTGTGCGCGTGTGTGTTGTGCGCGGCTAGGGGATGAGGTGACCCGCCCCGACCCCCAGGCATCATGTAGCGAATTTCAACGCGAAGCTTTGACTGGGGGGTGGGTGACGATGGGCGAGGGCGTCCCATTCTCCGCGCGGTGCGATGCAAGTGGTGAACCGCCCCAAACTGCGCCCAGCAGGCCCCTGGCAGGGCAACTGGGGGTAGGGAGGCACAATCTGACTGCACAGGCCCATAGCTTATGACATGGGTCCGCTGTGGCCGAGGTGGCATGACCGTGGGCGCCGCGAGCGCCGCGCTGTTGCCGCGCGCGCGCATGTGGCTGCCCTCACTGCATGGCGCATGGCGTGCCCATGCGGCCAAGGCATCCCTGATGCCAGATGTTGGGCGGCAAATCCATTACATATGACGCACGAGCCACGCTAGGAGGGTGTGCTCACAGGGAGAGGCAGTTTGGGTGCTGGGGCATTCATGGGCAGGGTTTAGCGCCGCGAGCTTTCCACGTATACCACGAAGGTTGCCTTCGACTGGCGAAGCGCGCGGTCTTGTCTGCGTGATGCATATGGTGTGTGAACATTCCGAACTTTCGATCGATGGCGTCACCGCCACGAGACGCCCCCAGACCTCATTCCGCTGCCCAGAGCTTGAAAAGTGTACCACTTAGTTCGTGTTCAAAGGGCGTCAAATGAAGTTGCGCGTGCGCGCGACCAGACGCCGTGCCGTGCTGCACGCCAGTTTATGTGTTTTTGCGTGCAGCACGGCACGGCGTCTGGTCGCAACGTCACGCTACGCCCGTCGAAAACGAACCAAATGGTACACTTTTCAAGCTCTGGGCAGCGGAATGAGGTCCGGAGGTGTTCCCTACAGCAATAACGACGCGCCTAAAGTTTGTGTTTCCATGCAATGTCCGACTTTGTGACACTTGAGTGGCCAACTTGGGTAGGGTGGCCATATAGGACCTGTTCCCTCGCTGTGGGGGCCAGCGGGGCGCGCTGGGGCGCCGACCAAATTTCACGATGGCGAGAACGCAACTTGGCACCAACTTTCACTGCGGCCACGCACGCCCCTGAGTACACACAGTAACACGGGGTTTCCAGCTAAGCAGGCTACTCTTCTACTAGAGACACCCGCCGATACTCCAGCACACTTAAGTACTAGAGTATCGCCGGCTCCCGGCCGATAGACTACCGCTCCCGCCGGCTAGACTACCCCAAACAGCGGTCTCTGAGAGACATGTCTGGCAAGGAGCATATAGGAGAGGACCTTCCTCAGGGTCACAGTAGTGGCCTTGTGGCCAGTCAAGCCGGCAGAGCCGACTGGCGCTGACTGGAACGGTCCCCGCCTGGCAGTGCATGGCTGTCCAGCTCTCGTTTGCATGGGGCTCAGCCGGCGCCCCATGCCTCATGCATGGCCAGGTCCCACCCTCCAGGGGTGCATGGACGACAGAGTTGTCATGGAGGCTGCCTGAAGACCTTCCAACGCCAGTCACCGGCAGACGAGCGACCCCGAGGATGAGCGCGGTGACGAACGCTGCGATTGGTGAAGCGGATTTACTCTGTGTTGCCTCGGTGGTCGCCACCGCTGAAGCCGTGATGGTAGCCCGCCTCACGGGCAGCCATCTTGACCAATGTCCAGCATGCATTGACGGGCGCCAGCTCCTCCGCTCGTCGATCAACTCATCGAGATCGGTGCCGCATGGCGTCCTGCATGGGGGGAGGATAAGGGCCGTCTCCCAGCACGGGCCGCGGCAGCGCCGCGGCTACTCGCCAAGCCATGGCAGCGCCGGGCAAGCCGCTCCTGAAGTGTTCCACCGAGGGGCAGTCTAGCAGGAGCCGGGCCAGTCGTCACCAGCAGCACGGAGATCCTCTGCATTGCTGGGTCCAGGGCTCGGCGACGAGAACGCGCCTCCGTTAATCGAGCCCCTGAGTATTTAGACATAAGCTTTTGAGCCCATCCCGCAGCGATGTACCGGGTCAGACGGTGCTGAGGGGCCCTGTACACTTACATCACTTGTTACACCCCAAACCCGGGGGCGGAGCTCCCATTGGGTGGGGGCTCCGCCAACAAACACGTGCTGCGTGCCACCTTTTCCTAAACAGGCCCAGGCAGGAGCCGGTCGATGAGTTTGGCACATCCCTTGCACCTGAGCCCCGTGCGATCATGTGCCTGACCACCTGACTGAGAAACACGTGCTTTTTGCCACTTGCTCCGATGCAGGCCCAGGAAGGAGCTGGTCGACGAGTTTGGCGACCCGATCCCGCCCACTCCCGAGCCCGCTCTTGCTGTACCTGACTGTCTGATACTCTTGTGCCACTAGACCTCTCGTTGCGTGCATTGTTGCAGGCCCAGGACGGAGCCAGTCGACGACTTTTGGCAACCTGCTCCCGCCCGCGCCTGCTGAGCCCGCTCCCGCCAGTGCCTGACTGTCTGGCACTTGCCCTGTGTTTGCTTGCTCTGATGCAGGCCCAGGAAGGAGCCGGTGAACAACGCGCTCCTTCAACCGGCTCCTTCAACAACCGGCTCCTTCAACAACCCGCTCCCGCCTGCCTGCGGCCCTCGCGTGCCTGATTGTGTGTGCCTCACTGACAAACACGTGCCACTTGCCTCCGGTCACGTTCTCCAGTGCACATGCCCAGGGAGGAGCCGGTCGACCAGCCTGGCGCATCCCCTCTACCCTTGAATCGTGTGCTTGATCCCGCGCCCGTTAATGCGTCCGAACACTTTCCACTTGCCCCGATGCAGGCCCAGGAAGGAGCCGGTCGACGAATTTGGCAACCCGCTCCCGCCCGCGCCTGTCGAGCCCGAGCCCGCGCCCGAGGCCTCCAGCAGTGCGGGCGAGGGCGAGGACGCAGGGGACGCGCCCAAGGCCAAGCCGAAGCGCGCGGTGGCCAAGAAGAAGGTGGTGGAGCCGGTGCCGCATCTCTGCCGCGTGTTCAAGGTCCCTGTGCCCACCCCGGAGTATGAGGTGAGTTCTTTCGAGTGTGTGTTGTGTCAAGGGTGCCCTAAGAAGAGCCGCGACATCATGCTCTGCTGCGTCTGTGGCAGCACAATAAACCAGGACCTTGGCCAACTTAGCTTTTTAACCGAACTCAAACTCACGGACCTGGCTGCGGACCTGGCTGCCGGCGTCAAGCGCCCGAAGAAGAAGCGCGGCATCATGCTCCACGGCATCTGGGGCAAGGGCCCCTAAACCAGCACCCACACCCACCCCCCAAACGTTTCCCTTTTCTGTCAACCCTGAAACAACCCAGGCGGAACTGGCGGCCGGCGTCAAGCGCCCGAAGAAGAACCGCGACATCATGCTGTACGGCATCTGGGGCAAGGGCGAGCCTGGCCGGGTGCTGCCCGGAGAGCTGACTGCCACGGGGGCGGCGCCGGTGTCGATTCTGATGCTCAAGACGCTGGCAGGCGAGCATGGATTCTTTTGTTGTGTGCGGGAGGAGAGGGGCAAAGCGGGCATGGGTTGGTTTCCTTGCTTAGTTGTGTATGTGTGTGTGAGAGTGTGTGGGGGTGTGGGTGGGGCGGGGGGTGCTGCCTGGGGAGCTGACTGCCACGGGGGCGGCGCCGGTGTCGATTCTGATGCTCAAGACGCTGGCAGGCGAGCATGGGTTGGTGTTGTATGGGGGGGAGGGCGGGGGGGGGGGAAGGGCGAGGGGGGGGGCAGGGGAGAAGAGCGGAGGAGAGGGGAAGGGAGCGGAGGGAAGAGGCGAAGAGGGGTGGGGGGTGGGGGGCAGGGGGCCGCCTGCGGCGCTGTTGCACACACGCCGCCTTCCCTCCACCCACTCTAGACACACACACACACACACACACACACACACACACACACACGCGCGCGGACACACACACACACGCACACGTGCGCGTGCAGGCAAGCCGGGCGCTGCACGCAAGGCGCTCACAGCTCTGGAAGCCGCGGATGCAGAGGAGGCGCGCGTGCAGTCAGTCCTCATTGCAGGTTGGTGGTCGGGGCTTAAGGGTTCAAGGTCAAGGGTTCAGGGTAAAGGTCTAGGGTCGTTTCTGTCTCAGCTCGGGTTCAGGGTTTGGGGTCGAGGCTCGAAGATGCGCAGGTTGGTGGTCGGGGTTTAAGGGTTCAAGGTTGAGGGTCGAGGGTAAGGGTCTTCGGTCCGGGTAAAGGTTGGGGTTGAGGCTCGAAGATGCGCAGGTTGGCGGTTGGGTATAATAAGGGTTCAAGGTTGGTCTGATGGTAGGGTTAAGGTTTGAGGTTTGGGGCTGAGGCTCGAAAATGCGCTGGATTGGGTCAGTGCTTCCTGGATAGTTTGTGATGGATGCGCATTTTACCGCCAAAGGCACCGTTTTTCCACGGGAACTTCCGCCTTTTGTGCGATTTCTGTCGGTGGACCGCCGCGCCGCACAGGGGGGGGTATATACCGCCGCTCCGAGAAAGCACTGATTCTGCTGCTGCTGCTGTTGTTGCTACTGCTGTTGCTGCTGCTGCTGCTACTGCTGCTGTTGCTGCTGTTGCTGCTGTTGCTGCTGTTGCTGCTGAGGCGGCGCAGTCGGGCGGCGGCCCAACGACTCAGGACCCAACCGCCGTGCCCAACTGCCATGCCCCAAGCCACTGTCCTCAGGTGCCTCTGCGGCGCTGATCCTTGACGACAACTCCGACCGCATCGCACAACCGCTGTGCCCAACCGCTGTGCCCAACCGCCACACCCCATGCAATTGCTCAAATGCCCTAATGCCCAACCGCTGTGCCCAACTGCCGTGCCCAACTGCCCAACTGCCTCGCCCAACTGTCCGCAGGTGCCTCTGCGGTGCCGATCTTTGACGACGACTCCGACCGCTTCGCTTAACCGCTGTGCCCAACCGCCAACCGCTTTGCCAACCGCTGTGCCCAACCGCTGACCGCTTCGCCCAACCGCTGTGCCCAACCGCCAACCGCCACTCCCCATACAATTGCCAAAATGCACCAATGCCGAACAGCTGTGGCCAACTGCCTTGACTAATTGCTCAACTGCCTCGCCCAACTGTCCGCAGGTGCCTCTGCGGTGCCGATTCTCGACGATGAGTTCGACATGATGCACGCCGAGGACGAGGAGGACTCTGAGGTTAGCGGCAGGTGTGGAAAGAGAGAAGAGTGTGTGTGTGTGTGTGTGTGTTCCTGTGGTGTCGGTTGGGGCGGCATCTGTGCGCTGAGGACGAGAAGGAATCGGAGGGCGGGGGCAGGTGCGGTCATGCGGTGCTGTCTCTTTCTGTCTCTTTCTCTCTCTGTTTTTTTGACTCCCCCTTCTCTTCTCTCTCTCTCTTTTATTCTTTCTTTTAGTCTCTCGCAATGCCTCTCGGACTCTCTCTCGCCCATTCCCTCTGGCTTTCTCTCTGTCTCTCTCGGCCTCTGTAGTTCTCTCCATCAGAGCGCACAAACAGCGCTCGCACATGCACACCCACACTCGTTCGCAGGCTCTCAACCAACCAAGTCAATGCATGAAACCGTGCTCTCCAGAAGACATACTCAACACTCGAGCATGCCCCAGCCACCCCACCACACACACTGCAGCAGTGGAGTCGAGCGTGTGTGTGCTGGCGACGAAGACGGCGAGGACGAAGGCAGCGGCGCAGCTGCGGGCGTAGAGCTGCTGCCAGGCATGCAGGTGTGGGTGCGTGTGTGTGTGTGTGTGTGTGTGTGTGTGTGTGCGTGTGTGCATGCGTGCGTGCAGGCGTTCCACTGCCCTGGATCCATTGAATGTGTTAACACATGCGTGTCACTCTCACTCCCTCTCTCACCCTCTCTCACCCTCTCTGTTTTCTCAACACAAGCTGGGAAGGATGCACAGGCATCTGACGCCGGCAAAAGCTGAATGCCGCGCCTCTTCACCACCGACCCCCCCCCCCACGAATCCAACTCACGAATCTGTTTGCCTGCATTTCCTCAACAGGAGCTGGAAAGTGAGGCACGAGCGTCTGGGTTTGGCAAGCTCTACGCGGCACTGGGGTCTACGCACGGAAAACGTGCGGGGCTGGAGGCGTGCGTGGCGGTGGAGGCACTGTGTGAGGTCAACGCGATCGACAAGCTGCTGTGAGTGGGTGGGTGTGCTGCCTCCTCTGCTTTGCATTTTCGTGAGGGTGTGGGTGGATGGTTGGGGTGTACGCACGGAAAGTGTTAGGGGGTGGAAACATGCGTGACATTACTGCTGCTGCCTGTGAGCATGCCGCTCCGTGCCTTCTGCTGCTGCCGCTGCCTGCTGCCTGCTGCTGCTGCAACTGGTGCTGGTGCTGGTGCTGGTGCTGGTGCTGCTGCTGCTGCTGCATGCACCGGCTGCGGTAGCTGCTGCTCCATGCACCTGCTGCTCCTGCTGCTGCTGGCTGCTGCTGCTGCCTGCTGCTGCTCCTGCTCCACATGCCTGCTGCTGCTGCTGCTGCTGCTGTCGGACACACCCGCCGCTGGACTTAACACATGCGACTACTGATATGACACCGCAACCATGCCCCACTTCCTCACTGCCGACCCACTAGCCCATCCGTTGATAGTGCTCTAGCGCTATACGCCAAGCAAAGTCGAATACGCTGCCTTGCATGTCATGTGCATCACACACAAGCGTAAAATGCTTCATCACCGCTTCCTATCTATCGCCTTCAGGTCCGGCTCCATCATCCCCCCTCAGCGGGAAGATATCAGCACGACAGATGCGCACATAGACACCTACACACACATACTCCATGCATGCACACCGACACACCGACATGCACACACACACACACACACACGCACACACACCCCCACAGGTCTGGCTGCATCATCCCGCTGCAGCGCAACGACATCAGCACGACAGACTCGCACACACACCTACACACACACATACTCCATGCATGCAAATCGACACACCGACATGCACACACACACACACACACACACGTGCACACACACACACACAGGTCTGGCTTCATCATCCCGTTGCAGCGCGACGACATCAGCACAACAGACGCGCAGGTAAGATGCTCCTATGTGAGATGGGATGTAATCGGATTGGATGCCGTGGGT
The DNA here is from genome assembly GCA_016618255.1 of Chlamydomonas sp. UWO 241. Lineage (NCBI taxonomy): Eukaryota > Viridiplantae > Chlorophyta > Chlorophyceae > Chlamydomonadales > Chlamydomonadaceae > Chlamydomonas > Chlamydomonas priscui. The sequence goes on along the minus strand of VFSX01000191.1, from coordinate 185,066 downwards.
AGGATGCTTCTATGTGAGATTGAATGCAATTGGATAGGATGCCTTGGGGACGCACAGGACACACAATCACAGTAGGGGCACGCGCACACACTGCCCTCACACTTGCACAGAGAGAGAGAGATCGTTACAGAGAGCTCTGAACGGCGACCTAGATAGGCTGTTTCTAGTCGTCAATTGAGGGGATTCTGTTTGAAGGCGGGAGACCAACCGTGCGCCAGCAAGAGGGTGAATAACCTCTCATGCACACACACACATGCATGCCCACCCACTCACCCACCTAAATGCAGGGCCGCTCTCGCGTGCACTGCTCGCTCAACATCAACACCGAGACTGGGCGGCTCTCCGCGCGGCGGCCCAACCTGCAGAACCAGCCGGCGCTGGAAAAGGACCGCTACAAGGCAGGTTACTGGTTGACGGTGATCTAGTATAGGCTGTGGATGATGAGTGTTTTAGTCATGGGCAGCTCTCAAGACGTCCAACTGCCACTAACTGGGATGGCTGGCCACCGGTGCTAGGGGATCCCAATTTTGCCGGGTCAACCTCGGTTGAGGGTGGCGGCGGCCCAACCTGAAGAACCAGCCGGCACTGGAGAAGGACCGCTACAAGGCGGGTAACTGGTTGACGGTGATCTAGTATAGGCTGTGGATGATGAGTCTTTTAGTCACGGGCAGCTCTCAAGGCGTCTTAGCCACTTATTGGGATGACTGGCCACTGGTGCTAGGGGTTGAGGGTGGCGACGGCCCAACCTGTAGAACCAGCCGGCGCTGGAGAAGGACCGCTACAAGGTTTGCAATGCCTGCAATGTCCATCAATATGTCTTATGTCCTATGTCCTATGTCCTATGTCCTATGTCCTTTAACCCAACCCCAAACCCAATGGCTGCAATGCAATCAATATGTCGACAGCACCCGCACCATCATGCACACGCGTGACACGCACACACTTCCCCTGCCCCCCTCTTCAGGGGTCTCTCTCTCTTGCTCGCTCACTCACGCTCTCTCACCCACCCACCCACCCACCCCCACACACAACCACATCCACAGGTCCGCAAGGCCTTCACCAGCGACAAGACGTCCGACCACACGCTCATCGTGGCAGACTACGGACAGCTTGAGCTCCGCATCCTCGCGCACATGGCCAATTGCCAGGTGAGTGCGTTGGCCCACCTGCTTTGCCGTTTACAGCTCCGTTTACAGCTCCTGGCTTGCTCACTTTTCACCGACAATCGCTTCTCTCTACTGCTGTGCCTGCACCTGACTCTCGTGTGCGCTGCCTTGCCCCATGCACATGGCCAATTGCCAGGTGAGTGCGTTGGCCTATCTGCTTTACTGTTTGCAGCTCCGTTTACAGCTCCTGGCATGCTCACTTTTCACTGACGATCGCTTCTCTCTACTGCTGCGCCTGCACCTGACTCTCGTGTGCGCTTCCTTCGCCCCACGCACATGGCCAAATGCCAGTCGATGATCCGCGCGTTCGTTCTCGGAGGCGACTTCCACTCGCGCACGGCATACGGGATGTACGACTACATCCAGGAGGCAGTGCGGGTGAGTGAAGGACCCTCATCACGCATTACTGATATGTGTGATGAATGCAGGATCTCTGCGTGTGTCACGCGTGCCTAGTTGGGTGGTTGTCGAGATTGGTGGCAGTGAGGGTTGGGTGCTGTGCGTGTCCAGCAATCTTGCGTGCCTAGCATTTGGTTGCACACCCTTGCTCGCATGTCCGCTGTTGTAGCATCCTACCCGCCCGCCCACCCAACCGCCAACGGCCACCCACCACACACCCAACCACCCACTCACCCACTCACCCACTCACCCACTCACCCACTCACCCACTCACCCACCCGCCTGCCCGTCCGCCTGCCCGCCCGACCACCCAACCAAACGACGCACGCATGCAGACCGGGGAGTGCTACCTCGAGTGGGAGGGCGTGGGGGAGCCGAACAAGCCGCTGCTCAAGGACAAGTACGCGTCAGGTCAGTCATTGTATTACTTGTCTTTGTAATCGTCTGAAGAGGGGGGTGGGGGATTCATGGGAAGTGAGGCTGGGGAGGGGGAGGGGGGAGGGGGCAAGGGGACACAACAAGCTGCTGCTCAAGGATAAGTACGCGTCAGGCGTGTTCACTGATATTGAAAATGACGATGATGATGGATTTTACAGGCGTGTCTTTTCGTGACCCTAAACCCACAACCCTAAAACTTCAAACCCTTACTGAGCCAAGCTGCTCAAGCACGCGTGTTTTTCAGGGTGATGGTTTGTTGATGAGATCGGATGCCAGGGGAGGAGGACGCCCTCCTACAATCCAAGGGTGGACACACACCAACACACACACACACACACACAAACATGCCCACACTCGCCGAAACCGCCAGAGCGCCGCAAGACCAAGATCCTCAACTTCTCCATCGCGTACGGAAAGACGACGCACGGCCTCTCGCCTCAAGGGTCTCGCAGCACACGCACCTCTCCCCCCAACCCTCACCCTCCCCCACACCCTGCCCCACACACACTTGCTCACAACATCAGAGCGCCGCAAGGCCAAGATCCTCAACTTCTCCATCGCGT
>VFSX01000191.1:85000-177500 GCA_016618255.1 Chlamydomonas sp. UWO 241 | reverse complement strand
TCGATGTGCGGGGGAGGGTGGTGGTGTTGGTGGACGTGCACACACGCGCACGCGTGCACACACACACACACACAACACACACACAACACACACGGAAACACACACGCACAACACACACACACACACACACACACACACGCGCTCGCGCCCACCCGCGCAGGTCGAGCTCTCCACGTCGAGCGACATCGCAGACACGTGGTATGAAGCCAAGTAGGCTGCGACTGGTGCTTGGCTGGTGCTGCTGGAAGCAGCCGCTGGAGAGCTGCTTGAGCTTTTGCGCGTGAAGGGCTGGTGACCACTAAGCGTTGATGTAACGCGCCCTGTGCGCGCAGCGGATGATCCCTGGCGTGGCTGGCACGCAGTGGGAGAGGGAGCGAGACGGCGGAGGAAGTGAGGGAGGGGAGGGAGGGGAGGGACAATGGAGGGACATCTCACTCAATTCATTTAATACTTGTGCCTCTCAAGTAGTACATAAGCAAAACCTTGGCGTTGGTGTTGAAGTTGGTTGGTTGCGGCCGTGTTTGTGGGTTTGTGGGTTTGAATTTACTTTGCGTCCAAAAAAATTGCCCAGTCACTCGAGCCCCGCCATGGACACGCACGACCACGACAACCTGTCCCCAGATGACTTTGCCGCGGGAGGAAGGGCGGGGGTGCTGGCTGGTGGCGCGGCAATCGACGCGCTGACACATGTAAGCAACACTCGCACTCTCCCTCAGCGTGCCTCCCCTCAGCATGCGCCCGGCCTCACAGCTTCGTGGGTGGCATGGCGTTGCCCCCGCGCAGGCTATTTTGAACGAGAAGAACTCGCCAGACATCCTGAGCTACCGCGGGGAAGTAGTGGCGGAGCTTCAGGCAGCGGTGTCGCGGCAGGCAAGTGCAACGCATGGAGGCTGCAGCATTGCAGCAGCATGTGCACAACACGCTGGCACTCGCTGCAAGCACGCCGTGTTCGAATGCGGCACTTCCATGCGCGCCATGCGCGCCCATGCGCGACAGCTCGCAGCTGTCATGCACGCATGGTGCCCCTCCCGGCTGCGCTCTGGGGCCAGCCAGGGCTCTCTCTTTCGCGTGCCTGGCCAACAGGCAACCATACCAATCATGCATGTGCGCGCACACACCGGAGCGTGTGTGCGCACGCACCAGCAGTGCCCAGAACCTTGAAACCACACGCGTGTGCGCCATGCACGCAAACCACGTGGCGGCACGACAGGACGAGGCAGTCGAGGACCTGGAGCGCAACCCCACCGCTGAGATGCGCCGCATGGTGTACAACCTCGAGCTGAAGCGCATCCGCTACCTGCTGCGGCTCTACCTGCGCACGCGCCTCCACAAGGTGTGCGTGCGTGCATGCACGCACGCAGGGGGGGGGCACTCATCTACCGCACAGGCGCACTCATGCCACAAGTGCAAGCAGGCACACGCACACAGCTGCTTGTTCGAAGCCCACACTGCCCCCTGCTGAACCCCACCCCCATCCCCTGCCATCCCACCCCACCGTGGCAGCTCGAGCGCATGGCTGCGTACGTGCTTGCAAATGAGGACCTGCTGGAGCGGCTGTCCCCAGCGGAGCAGCGCTTCACGCAGGACTACTTTGTCATGGCGGGGCAGCACCTCACGCACTCAGTGCTCAACTCGCTGCCAGACGGGTTCAAGGACCTGGTGGGTGTTTGTGGAGCGCGCGCCAAACCACTACACGAGCGTGTTGGCAACAACACGCATGCATGGCAGCCAGCACGGGTGCCGTGGGTGTGACACGTTGCCCAGCCATCTCATGCCTGACTGCTCCCTCCCGCGCTCGCCACCGAGTGTGTGTCGCGTTACTACCGCAGGGCCCCCCCCCATTGTTTTATTTGCAGGTGTCCAGGACTGCTGCCTCCCAGTCTTGCTGGAGCGCCCGCCAGAAGTGGACTGTTGCTCAGCATCATCATCCCGCTGCGCCCCCCCCCCCCCGGCCCCGCTTGCACCCTCCACAGCTCAAGAGCCACCCCATCGAGGAGTTGGACGACCTGGTGGCGACGCCCGCGGTCGACACCCACGTGTTCTGCTCCATCCTCGAGGACGTGGGCAGCGTGCAGCTCGACGAGTGAGTGCGGACGGGCTCGCACGGTCGTGTGATGCCGCGCCTGTTGTGCCTGCACGTTGCGGATGGGTGGGACACCCATGCAGCTGCGGGGCATAGCAGACCTCACTGCGAGGCTGTGTTGCGCGCGTATTTCTTGCCCATCGTATGCGTGCCTTGACACACGCCCCCGCCTGCCCTGTCCCGCCTGCTCTGGTCGCAGGGACCAGGTTGTTGACATGAAGCAGGGTGACCTCTTCATCGTCCGCTACGAGGCTGTGCGAGACCTGGTGCAGACCGGGCAGGCGGTACTCGTGTGATGGGGCAAATGCAGGCAGATAGCTAGGTAGTTACTATGGGTTTGTTAAACATGGGCAGGGATGATGCAGTGGTATGGGAAGTGGTGCGGGCGCACAGTATTCACACCATGAAACTTCGCAACCGGTCCGAATCGGCTCTCTGCAACTCTCTGATCCTGCCCTCACAGGAAGCCAGCACAGGGGCTAAACCGGGAGGGGGAGGGAGAGGGGGGGGGTGTCTGCGCTGGTACTAGCGCACTCCCTGATGGCCAACTGATGGCTAGCAGAGTAGCCATCAACACGGCGAGCCTTACCCAGTTCCGCCACCATTCATTCACAACCCAGCGCCTTTGAGGCCCCGCCTATTTGTTGACGAAGGCTTGCGCACCTGCCATATGCTGCGGACGATCCGATTCCTTTAGGCCGTCGGGGGAGCGGGAGCAGGAGGCCAGGGCCCAGAGCCCTACCCCACAACGCGAGCAGGTGCACGAACATCCATCGCATGCACGTGACGCGCCAGGGTGACGAGGACGCGACGCAGCGGTGGTGACAGCGTGGTGATCGCCACCCCCCTGTCAGCGCCATTTTGACGTCTCTGCGCCCCCACTCGCACCTCGCAGCGCCGATGGACTGCGACCACCTACATGGTTCTTTCATGGGAGAAAAGGGCTTGGGAGGAGGTGCGGCGTTGGGGGAGGGGAATGAGCACTCCCAGGCGGGCCGCGGGCAACCCTCGCTCACGACCCAGCAGCAGCTAGCGGGGGGCATCCCAAGGTATGGCCAGGGCCAGAAGGGGGGTGTATTTCACGGCTGCGGAGGGGGCATGTGGGAGGCTGGCAGTGGTGGTGGCAGAGGCGGTCCGGACCAGCTTGGTAGCACGTCTGCGGTCGGGCTGGATCAGCTTGGGAGCGCGCCTGCGGCCGAGTGGGCGCGTGTTGGCCCGTTTGAAGTGAACGCGGCGGCAGAGGCGCTCTCATGTGACAGCCTGCGCCTGGGGAGTGCGCACGCCCACTCGAGCTCGGATGTGCGCAGCTCCGGCAGCTCCGGCGGCGGCTCATCTGCTGCTGCGGTGGCACCGTGCGCCATGGCGATCCACCCGGTAGCCGAGCTGGCGCTGAGGGCGCTGCTGCAGCAGCAGCCGCACGAGCAAACGGCCCAAAAGCAGCCCTTGCCAGCTCGTGGCCACCGCCCGCTGCTGGCGTGGCTGTCGGCGCTCTCCGGCCACCCGCCCGGCGTGCCATGCACCTGCGAGGGGTTCACCACGATGCTGCCTGGTGGCCACGATGGCACCGGGTTTGTGAGTGGCTACCGGGCAGAAGTCGAGCGCGTACGCAGGTGGGTAGCCCCCAGCGTGCGTGCGAGCATTGATCGCAGTGCATCTCTATCCTCCACCTGGCACTCCCCCACACTTCACAGCCCGCCTGCCTCTCCATGCAAGCCCCTGATCCCCTGCCCCACTGCCACCCTCGCACCACAGGGAGGGCTCATGCCACGCGGCCGTCATCAACGCCCGACTGTCGTCGCTCCTTGCCCAGCTGCGCGCTCACCTGCAAGGGGGCGACGTGGAGGCGGGCGCATGCTCGGCCGATGTGCGCGACAAGCTGCCGCAGTTGGACGCAATCGGTGCGTGCTTCTGATGATGGGGGTGATGGCTGGTGGTGATGAAGCTCATGACAGCTGATGGTGATGCAGATCATGCTGCCTGCGTTAGATAGGGACAGCTTGGGCATGCACCAGTCTGTGTGGCACGCTGCCGCAGCTGGATATGACCTCGACCTCGACCCCTGGACCTGGGCATCCACTGCATGCCCCACTGTATCCACTGCTCGTGTTGCCCCTCCTTGCACGCCCATTTGTGTCGTGAATTGTGCGCAACCCCGTGTTGTGCACGCTGCGCAGGTCAGCAGCTGGTCGACCTGGAGGCCAGCGTTCGCGCGGCCGCTGCGACGCTCGCGTGCTTTGCCCACGAGGCTGACGTCCGCGGTGGTGGTGCAGCGGGCGAGGAGGGGGCGGCGGACGCTTCGCCGACGGATGCGTCCGCCGTCCCCTCTCCGACCGCGGGTGCCGCGGCCGCGCTGCCAGCAGTTGGTGGCAGTGGCGGCGACAGTGGCGACGATGGTGACCTGGCGAGTGCCTGCTCTGCCGCAGCTGCCGCAGCGGGTCTGTGCCTTGGCCCGGGCGATGCGGCCGGGGGCGGGCTTGCTGCGTACAGTGATGCCGCACTGGTGAGAAATGGGCCTCCCCTGCTGTATATATGGGGCGCCCTATTGGCAGAGCAGTATAATCAACATAGACTGCTCTGATAGAGGCAAATGTTTACATCGCCACACTCTGTGAGATGAGGGGGCGTGTCAGCATGCAGAGGCGATGCCTGATCACCAAGTCAACAAGCCTGCTCTGACAGACAGAGGTGAGGCCTCCCAATCTATGAGAGACACCCCAGCCCGCTGGCGCTCTACTGTCACACCAATGCCGTCTGGTACTCCCACACCATCATGTGCGCCACTACCAGAGCCTCTGTCACCCCACGAGGGATACAGGCTGCACGTCTAGGTGACCATTACCAAAGTAACGATTGTTTGCCGCGCTCGCGCAGTCTGTAGCCCCAGGGTAACCTGGCTGGCGGCTGCGGTAGTATGGGGACCAAACTGCCCACGCTGACCTGCCCCTGTGCCTGTGTGTGTTCCGCAGAGCATACTCTTCACCTCTCGACCTTCCCCTCGAGTCCTCCCTGGTCATGCTGACCTGCCCCTGTGCCTGCGTGTGCTCTGCAGAGCGCGCTCTTTCCCTCTCGACCTTCCCCTCGAGTCCCCCCTGGTCATGCTGACCTGCCCCTGTGCCTGCGTGTGCTCTGCAGAGCGCGCTCTTTCCCTCTCGACTTTCCCCTCGAGTCCCCCCTGGTCATGCTGACCTGCCCCTGTGCCTGCGTGTGCTCTGCAGAGCGCGCTCTTTCCCTGTCGACCTTCCCCTCGAGTCCCCCCTGGTCATGTTGAACTGCCCCTGTGCCTGCGTGTGCTCTGCAGAGCGCGCTCTTTCCCTCTCGACCTTCCCTTCGAGTCCCCCTGGTCATGCTGACCTGCCCCTGTGCCTGCGTGTGCTCTGCAGAGTGCGCTCTTTCCCTCTTGACTTTCCCCTCGAATCCCGCCTGGTCATGCTGACCTGCCCCTGTGCCTGCGTGTGCTCTGCAGAGCGCGCTCTTTCCCTCTTGTCCTTCCCCTCGAGTCCCCCTTTGGTCATGCTGACCTGCCCCTGTGCCTGCGTGTGCTCTGCAGAGCGCGCTCTTTCCCTCTCGACCCTCACTTTGTGTTCGACCTGGCAGGCTGATGCTGTCTGGTGCTCCCATGCCGTCTTGTGTCCTCACCTGCCCCTGTGCCTGTGTGCGCTCCACAGAGCGCGCTCTTCCCGTACGACCCTCCGCTCGAGTCCCTTCTTGTCGTGCTGTCCAACTGCTATGCTGCCACACCAACTTTCACTAGCATGCTCATGCTGTCTGGTGCTCCTATGCCTTCGTGTGCACTCACCTGCCCCTGTGCCCGTGTGCGCTCCACAGAGCGCGCTGTTTCCGACCGACCCTCCGCTTGAGTCCCTTCTTGTCGTGCTGTCCGACTGCTATGCTGCCACACCCACTTCCACCAGCATGCTCATGCTGTCTGGTGAGCCCATGGCATTGTGTGCACTAACCCGCCCCTGTGCCCCCGCTTGTGCCCCACAGAGCGCACTCTTCCCGTCTGACCCTCCGCTAGAGTCCGTCCTCGTGATGCTGTCTGACTGCTACGCTGCGCTGTGGGCGGCCCACGCGGGTGGCAGCACTACGGTGTGGAAGCCACCCAACCAGTTCCGCAGGTGTGTGGAGAGAAGTGCGGTGTGCGGCGAGCCTTCAAGGCATGACTATACACATGCCTGCCCCCCGTGTGCATCACAGCTGTGGTGCATCCTGCACTTGCGCATGTGAAAGCGTGGTGCGCGCATATGGCTGTTTGTTGAGCACCACCACACCGGCCCACTCACTCCTGCACTGCTGCCTGCCCCCCCTCCCGCGCCCGCACGCTCTCCCCCTGCAGGAGCACGACCAAGTACTGGGTGCGCCCTGACGAGGTGCTCCGCCTGCAGGCGGCCATCGTGCGCCACCTCCCGGTGCTCATCTTTGACGGGGGGGGTAAGGGCGGTGGCGGCGGTGGCGGTGGAGGGCGTGCCAGTGCTGACGGGCGTGACGGCGGCGATGGCGGCGGCGGCGGCAGTGACAGCACCATCCCGAGGTGCCCACCAGAGGAGCTGCAGCTGGGCCCTCCCCACCGCCTCGCCAGCTCGCCCATCACCTCGGTCTACTTTGACTCGCCTTCGCTCGCAGGCAGGTGGCTTGTGTGCGCATTTCACCCTGCAGTGATGATGATGATGGATGCTATGTAACATGTACAGTCAGGGACAGTCAGGAAACCTATGTGCAGGCAAATAAGACCGTGCTCGGCGCGAAGAGCCCAAGCGCCTTCCCAAGATGGCTGGCTGCTGGTGGTAGGGAACCGCCACTCTGCATAGAGAGCGGACGCACCCCCAGTAGTGCTCTCATGGTAATATATCGGCATGCATGCATTGTCCCACTCACCTGCTGCTCGCGCGCGTGCTGGCACTCGCTACCACTCACTCAACCGTTCTGTCAGGATGGCATGCCTCCTTCCCCCCCCTCACTCAGTTGGTTTCTTTCTGACTGGAGCGCGGGGCCTTACCCCCACTCAAGTGGGCTTCCTGCCACCTATGCCCTTTCCCCACAGTCCACCTACATCTTACTCGCCTGTTCTGTCAGGATGGCACGCTTGCTTCCCCTCCCTCACTCACAGGCGGCTTCTCACTCTCACGCAAGCGCGCTACCTCACCCCCACATCACGAAGGTTTCCTGCCTGCCACGCATGCACTTCCGTGCAGTCCACTATCCAACGCCCGTTTTGTCATGGTCATGGCTTGCCTTCTTCCCCTCACCCCCCCTACAATCACGCAAGCGTACTGCCCCCCCCCCCCTCTCGCCCATGCCCTTCCCGCGCAGTCTACCACCAACGCCTGTTCCGCGAGGACGGCGCATCGATCGTGCGCGTGCGCTGGTACGGCACTGCTGGCGACGGCCTGTGGCCGCCACAGCCGCTGCCGGCACCCAGCAAACTGTCTGCTGCTGCTGCTGCTGCTGCTGCTGCCGACGATGGCATTGGCAGCGATGGTGCCAAGGCGCGCCTCAGGCGCGCGGTCGTGGTGGCTGTGCCCGCGGGGGGTGGCGATGCCCACCCGGTGGACGGCGCCCATGCGCCGCGCCCACCACAAGCGCCGCTGCCGCCGCCGCCCACGCTGCCGCAGAAGGAGCAGCACGAGCAGCATGAGGCGCCTCAGCTGTACATGGAGCGCAAGCGCCACCGCGAGGCATGGACCGGGGAGATCAGCATGAAGGTAAGGGGAGGGGGGAGATGTGGGAGCGATTCAAGCGAGAAAAAACAGGGAACAAAGGAAATGACATAACAGAGGGGCGGGGTGGTGTGAAGAAGGGGAGTCTCGCACGAGGAGTGTGGGCCAGATGAAGACGAAGGGTGTGTTTGATGGCATGATCAGCAGCTGATGGGATGGGCAGTGGTAGGGCTTGCAGGCTGACTGGGGGCCAGCACACAATGCGAGGCATGCTAACACAGACGCTGCCACCATGGCATCTGCAGCCGCCTGTGCTGCATGTGAAAGCCTTGGCCGGAGCCATGCGCGTGCCGTGCAGCTCATAACACGGCCCCCCTCACTGCCCCCCTCACTTGCCCATCACTGCCCCCCACTGCCCCCCACTGCCTCTTACTGCCTCTAACTCACCCCAACTGCCCCCAACTGCCCCCCACTGTCCCCAAATGCCCCCAGCTGCCCCCAACTGCCGTCGAAATACCCTCAACCGCCTCTCAAGTACCCCCAACTGCCCCCGACTGCCCCCCCACTGCCTTCAACCGCCTGTTCCCCCACCAGGAGTGCACGTGCATCGACCGCGCCCAGCTGGCCACGCCCAACTGCCTCCCAAGTACCTTCCTGCTAGCTGCTGCGCCCAACTGCCCTCAACTGCTCCCATCTGCCTCATCCCCGCAGGAGCGCATACGCATCGACCGCATCCAGCTGGCAACCCTGCTGTCCCCAACTGACCTCCACCTGCCACCCAACTGCCCCCAACTGCCTCGTCCCCACAGGGGCGCACACGCATCAACCGCACTCAGATGGCAACCCTGCTGGCCCTAACTGACCTTCACCTGCCACCCAACTGCCCACAAATGCCTCCCAACGACCCGTTCCTGCCCTCAACTGCTCCCAATTGCCTCGTCCCCGCAGGAGTGCACGCGCATCGACCGCACCCAGCTGGCACCCCTGCTGTCCCCGACTGGCCTCCACCTGCCACTCGAATGCCCCCAAATGCCGCCCAACCGCTTCGTCCTCGCAGGAACGCACGCGCATGGACCGTGCCCAGCTGGCAACCCTGCTGGCCCTAACTGCCCTCCACCTGCCACCCAACTGCATCCAGCCGCCTCCCTACTGTCCTCAACTGCCTCCCAACTGCCTTCCACCTGCCCCTCAAATGCCCTCAACTTCCAGCTGCTGCGCCCAACTGCCACCAACTGAAGTCCAACCGCCTCGTCCTCGCAGGAGCGCACGCGCATGGACCGTGCCCAGCTGGCAACCCTGCTGGCCCTAACTGCCCTCCACCTGCCACCCATATGCATCCAGCCGCCTCCCAACTGTCCTCAACTGCCTCCCAACTGCCTTCCACCTCCCTCTCAAATGCCCTCAACTTCCAGCTGCTGCGCCCAACTGCCACCAACTGCCGCCCAACCGCCTCGTCCTCGCAGGAGCGCACGCGCATGGACCGTGCCCAGCTGGCAACCCTGCTGGCCCTAACTGCCCTCCACCTGCCCTCCACCTGCCTCCAGCCGCCTCCCAACTGCCCTCAACTGCCTCCCAACTGCCTTCCACCTCCCTCTCAAATGCCCTCAACTTCCAGCTGCTGCGCCCAACTGCCACCAACTGCCGCCCAACCGCCTCGTCCTCGCAGGAGCGCACGCGCATGGACCGTGCCCAACTTGCAACCCTGCTGGCCCTAACTGCCCTCCACCTGCCCTCCACCTGCCTCCAGCCGCCTCCCAACTGCCCTCAACTGCCTCCCAACTGCCTTCCACCTCCCTCTCAAATGCCCTCAACTTCCAGCTGCTGCGCCCAACTGCCACCAACTGCCGCCCAACCGCCTCGTCCTCGCAGGAGCGCACGCGCATGGACCCGCCCAACTTGCAACCCTGCTGGCCCTCGCCCTCCACCTGGCCGCCTCCCAACTGCCCTCAACTGCCTCCCAACTGCCTTCCACCTCCCTCTCAAATGCCCTCAACTTCCAGCTGCTGCGCCCAACTGCCACCAACTGCCGCCCAACCGCCTCGTCCTCGCAGGAGCGCACGCGCATGGACCGTGCCCCTGCAACCCTGCTGGCCCTAACTGCCCTCCACCTGCCCTCCACCTGCCTCCAGCCGCCTCCCAACTGCCCTCAACTGCCTCCCAACTGCCTTCCACCTCCCTCTCAAATGCCCTCAACTTCCAGCTGCTGCGCCCAACTGCCACCAACTGCCGCCCAACCGCCTCGTCCTCGCAGGAGCGCACGCGCATGGACCGTGCCCAACTTGCAACCCTGCTGGCCCTAACTGCCGTCCACCTGCCCTCCACCTGCCTCCAGCCGCCTCCCAACTGCCCTCAACTGCCTCCCAACTGCCTTCCACCTCCCTCTCAAATGCCCTCAACTTCCAGCTGCTGCGCCCAACTGCCACCAACTGCCGCCCAACCGCCTCGTCCTCGCAGGAGCGCACGCGCATGGACCGTGCCCAGCTGGCAACCCTGCTGGCCCTAACTGCCCTCCACCTGCCACCCAACTGCATCCAGCCGCCTCCCAACTGCCCTCAACTGCCTCCCAACTGCCTTCCACCTCCCTCTCAAATGCCCTCAACTTCCAGCTGCTGCGCCCAACTGCCACCAACTGCCGCCCAACCGCCTCGTCCTCGCAGGAGCGCACGCGCATGGACCGTGCCCAGCTGGCAACCCTGCTGGCCCCAACTGCCCTCCACCTGCCCTCCACCTGCCTCCAGCCGCCTCCCAACTGCCCTCAACTGCCTCCCAACTGCCTTCCACCTCCCTCTCAAATGCCCTCAACTTCCAGCTGCTGCGCCCAACTGCCACCAACTGCCGCCCAACCGCCTCGTCCTCGCAGGAGCGCACGCGCATGGACAGTGCCCAGCTGGCAACCCTGCTGGCCCTAACTGCCCTCCACCTGCCCTCCACCTGCATCCAGCCGCCTCCCAACTGCCCTCAACTGCCTCCCAACTGCCTTCCACCTCCCTCTCAAATGCCCTCAACTTCCAGCTGCTGCGCCCAACTGCCACCAACTGCCGCCCAACCGCCTCGTCCTCGCAGGAGCGCACGCGCATGGACCGTGCCCAACTTGCAACCCTGCTGGCCCTAACTGCCCTCCACCTGCCCTCCACCTGCCTCCAGCCGCCTCCCAATTGCCCTCAACTGCCTCCCAACTGCCTTCCACCTCCCTCTCAAATGCCCTCAACTTCCAGCTGCTGCGCCCAACTGCCACCAACTGCCGCCCAACCGCCTCGTCCTCGCAGGAGCGCACGCGCATGGACCGTGCCCAACTTGCAACCCTGCTGGCCCTAACTGCCGTCCACCTGCCCTCCACCTGCCTCCAGCCGCCTCCCAACTGCCCTCAACTGCCTCCCAACTGCCTTCCACCTCCCTCTCAAATGCCCTCAACTTCCAGCTGCTGCGCCCAACTGCCACCAACTGCCGCCCAACCGCCTCGTCCTCGCAGGAGCGCACGCGCATGGACCGTGCCCAGCTGGCAACCCTGCTGGCCCTAACTGCCCTCCACCTGCCACCCAACTGCATCCAGCCGCCTCCCAACTGCCCTCAACTGCCTCCCAACTGCCTTCCACCTCCCTCTCAAATGCCCTCAACTTCCAGCTGCTGCGCCCAACTGCCACCAACTGCCGCCCAACCGCCTCGTCCTCGCAGGAGCGCACGCGCATGGACCGTGCCCAGCTGGCAACCCTGCTGGCCCCAACTGCCCTCCACCTGCCCTCCACCTGCCTCCAGCCGCCTCCCAACTGCCCTCAACTGCCTCCCAACTGCCTTCCACCTCCCTCTCAAATGCCCTCAACTTCCAGCTGCTGCGCCCAACTGCCACCAACTGCCGCCCAACCGCCTCGTCCTCGCAGGAGCGCACGCGCATGGACCGTGCCCAACTTGCAACCCTGCTGGCCCTAACTGCCCTCCACCTGCCCTCCACCTGCCTCCAGCCGCCTCCCAACTGCCCTCAACTGCCTCCCAACTGCCTTCCACCTCCCTCTCAAATGCCCTCAACTTCCAGCTGCTGCGCCCAACTGCCACCAACTACCGCCCAACCGCTTCGTCCTCGCAGGAACGCACGCGCATGACCGTGCCACTTGCAACCCTGCTGCGCCCCTAACTGCCTCCACCTGCCCTGCCACCTGCCTTCCAGCCGCCTCCCAACTGCCTCAAACTGCCTCCCAACTGCTTCCACTCCCCTCTCAAATGCCCTAACTTCCAGCTGCTGCGCCCAAACTGTGCCACCAACTTGCCGCCCAAACCGCCTCGCCTCGCAGGAGCGCACGCGCATTGGACCGTGCCCAGCTGGCAACCTGCTGGCCGTAACTGCCCTCCACCTGCCCACCCAATGCATCCAGCCGCCTCCCAACTGCCCTCAACTGCCTCCCAACTGCCTTCCTCCTCCCTCTCAAATGCCCTCAACTTCCAGCTGCTGCGCCCAACTGCCACCAACTGCCGCCCAACCGCCTCGTCCTCGCAGGAGCGCACGCGCATGGACAGTGCCCAGCTGGCAACCCTGCTGGCCCTAACTGCCCTCCACCTGCCCTCCACCTGCCTCCAGCCGCCTCCCAACTGCCCTCAACTGCCTCCCAACTGCCTTCCAACTCCCTCTCAAATGCCCTCAACTTCCAGCGGCTGCGCCCAACTGCCACCAACTTGCCGCCAACCGCCTCGTCCTCGCGGAGCGCACGGCATGGACCCGTGCCCAGGCTGGAACCCTTGCTGGCCCTACTGCCTCCACCTGCCCTCCACCTGCCTCCAGCCGCTCCCAACTGGCCCTCAACTGCCTCCCAACTGCCCCTCCCTCTTGCCCTGTCCAGCCTGCGACCCCCCACCTATATCTCCTTCTGCCAACCCTCTCCCTATCTTATTCCACCTCCCTCTCAAATGCCTAAACTTCAGTGGCTGCGCCCAACTGCCACCAACTGCCGCCCAACCGCCTCGTCCTCGAAGGAGCGCACGCGCATGGACCGTGCCCAACTTGCAACCCTGCTGGCCCTAACTGCCCTCCACCTGCCCTCCACCTGCCTCCAGCCGCCTCCCAACTGCCCTCAACTGCCTCCCAACTGCCTTCCACCTCCCTCTCAAATGCCCTCAACTTCCAGCTGCTGCGCCCAACTGCCACCAACTGCCGCCAAACCGCCTCGTCCTCGCAGGAGCGCACGCGCATCGACCGTGCCCAGCTGGCAACCCTGCTGGCTGCGCCCAACGCAGCGGCCGGTGGCAGCGCAGGAGCGGCACAGCCGTCAGAGGCAGCTGCAGACGGCGCTGATGCTGAGCTGCCCTAACTGCCCTCCACCTGCCACCCATATGCATCCAGCCGCCTCCCAACTGTCCTCAACTGCCTCCCAACTGCCTTCCACCTCCCTCTCAAATGCCCTCAACTTCCAGCTGCTGCGCCCAACTGCCACCAACTGCCGCCCAACCGCCTCGTCCTCGCAGGAGCGCACGCGCATGGACCGTGCCCAGCTGGCAACCCTGCTGGCCCTAACTGCCCTCCACCTGCCCTCCACCTGCCTCCAGCCGCCTCCCAACTGCCCTCAACTGCCTCCCAACTGCCTTCCACCTCCCTCTCAAATGCCCTCAACTTCCAGCTGCTGCGCCCAACTGCCACCAACTGCCGCCCAACCGCCTCGTCCTCGCAGGAGCGCACGCGCATGGACCGTGCCCAGCTGGCAACCCTGCTGGCCCTAACTGCCCTCCACCTGCCCTCCACCTGCATCCAGCCGCCTCCCAACTGCCCTCAACTGCCTCCCAACTGCCTTCCACCTCCCTCTCAAATGCCCTCAACTTCCAGCTGCTGCGCCCAACTGCCACCAACTGCCGCCCAACCGCCTCGTCCTCGCAGGAGCGCACGCGCATGGACCGTGCCCAACTTGCAACCCTGCTGGCCCTAACTGCCGTCCACCTGCCCTCCACCTGCCTCCAGCCGCCTCCCAACTGCCCTCAACTGCCTCCCAACTGCCTTCCACCTCCCTCTCAAATGCCCTCAACTTCCAGCTGCTGCGCCCAACTGCCACCAACTGCCGCCAAACCGCCTCGTCCTCGCAGGAGCGCACGCGCATCGACCGTGCCCAGCTGGCAACCCTGCTGGCTGCGCCCAACGCAGCGGCCGGTGGCAGCGCAGGAGCGGCACAGCCGTCAGAGGCAGCTGCAGACGGCGCTGATGCTGAGCTGCTGTCAGAGGTGCAGCAGTTCCTGGGCGACTGGCGGCAGGTGGGGCTGCTTCTGCTGCTTCTGCTGTGTATGTGTTTGTATGTGAGCACTTGCCCAGGTGCTGTTCCTGGCAAGTCTGCTGCATGTCAGTGACCCTGCTGCTGCTGCTGCTGCTGCTGCTGCGCTGTGTATTTCATGTGGCTGTTGCGCCAGCCCTAGCCTATTTGAACTGAATGGCACACAGTTGCTGGGGCACAGCAACCCCAGCACGCGCACACACCAACACACAAATACATGCTGATGCACAACACCCATTACGCACGCAGGCGCCGATGCTGCGCACCGAGTACCGGCGCTGCGCGTTCCAGCACACCGACTCCAACTCGGTGCGCGTGTCGCTCGACACGTCGGTCGTGCTGCGCAAGGTGGGTGGGTGACCAGGGGGTTGGGAGAAGAGGGGGACTTGGGGTGAAAAATGCCCCAAATAATTGCTGTTGTGTGTCATATGCACAATGTGCACGTCGCTCGACACGGCAGCGACGGCACGCTCGTGCGTACTCTGTACTGCATCCTGGGGATGACCCAGATTCCTGAGTCCTAACGAACCCACAACCCCCTAAATCACGTATACAGGTGTCCCTTGGTGCCAGCGCGGGCGACGGTGCGCTCGTGCGCTTCCCGTACTGCATCCTGGAGATCAAGCTGGAGAGCGAGGAGCTGTGCCCGCCGTGGATCAGGGTGAGCCATAAAGTGGTTCTGCTAGCTCATGTTTGTTCCTACGAGTATTAGCGTTGGCTTACTACTAAGACACCCCAGCTATTCGACCTCAATGAGCAGTATTGTTTTCGAAATACACATCCGTGTGAACACGCCTGTCCATGCCACGCACGCACCCGCAGACACTGCGTGCGTCCGGCATGCTGGTTGAGGCTCCCAAGTTCTCTAAGTTCCTCCACGGCATGGCGCTCGTCTACCCAGGTGACTGCTGATGATTGCGCATACCATCTTTACAGGGTTTAGGGTTTGGGGGTTGAGGGTTTGCATGCACACACGCATGATGGTCCCCTGTACGCAGATCTGGCCAAGCCCCCTGTTGCTTTCTGCCACCTGGCCTCCCTACTCACCTCACTGTGCTTCCTACCAACCCCATCACACGCACGACGATGATTCCCTGCGTGCAGAGCAGCTGCACCACATGCCGCGCTGGTCTGACACTCCATCCCCTCGTGCTGTTCTGCCACCTGGCTCCTGACCCAAACGTACGCACGCACGATGCCCCCCCGCCTGTGCGCAGAGCGCCTGCGCAACACGCCGCACTGGTTCGTCCCACAGCAGCTGTCCCTGCCACAGCCCAACGGCAGCATGCGCTCGGGCCTGATGCGGCTGCTGGTGGGGATCCCAATCGGGCAGCGCAGCCTCCTGTCTGGCGGCAGTGGTGACGGCAGCGGAGGTGGCAAAGGTGCGGGCGGTGGCGGTGGCTGGGTCTCTGCAGTGTGTCCTATCCCCTTGCCTTCTCTAGAGAGAGCACAATTGTTGCAGAACAAGGAACTCCGAATGGCAGACCTTGGTAGGCTTATTCTGTTTGGAAATCGGATGTCTGCCTAGAAAGCGGTTGGGGGCCCGGCCAGCGCTATCGAGGGGGCTGACCACTCTGCGCCCGTCACTGGTGCTCGTCCCTGGACTGCCACTCAATATGCCCCCCCCCCCCCTGCAGCTCCCGGCCGCCAGCGGCGCGCGGTGGTGGCATCCTTGTACTGCCACTCATAATGCTGCCATGGACTGCCAATCAACGCGCTGCATGCCTCCTCTGCCCCCCCCCCCCCTCACAGCTACTGGCCGCCAGCGGCGCGCGTCGCGCTCAGGTGGTGGTGGCAGCGTGTTCATGCGCCCAGCGAGCATCGAGGAGATGGCTGCTGTTGCGGACAAGGATGAGGTGCGCGCTGTGAATGCATGGCCTGCGGGGGAGGGTGGGTGCAGTGCTGCAGCACTCCATTGCACTTTACAGTTTATTTTTTACAGTACGCACCCTCAGGGCATGGCGGTTAGGGAGCTGCCTAACTCCATTGCACTGCAGTAATGCACCGCAGAACTGTGCTGTTACAATGCACCGCTGCACTGCTGCACTTCAGCACTGTCACTTGTGCCACATCGGGGCGCTGTTATCTTGACGGTGCATCTTCCCTTTGGCTGTGCATCTTCCCTCCAACTGCTGCGTTGATCTACACTATGAAGACTCCTCCTGTAAACAGACATCACCCCAACGCCCCATTCACTCACTGCTGCCTCTGCCTCTGATCCACCCTCATGCGCCACACGCTGCCTCGTGTCGCTTTGCCAACGCCCCTTCACACTGCACTGCCTCTGCTCTGTGCTGCACCACTGCTGCACACCACTGCCCACTTCAGCTCCCTATCGCTCCACGCACTGCCTCTGCCTGTGCCATCTCCCGCCACAGGCTGCCTCTTGGACCCTTGCTACATCAGCCCACTCACCCCACCCTCTCTGCTGCTTCTACCTCTGCACTTGCACTTGCACTTGCACTTGCGCCGCAGGCTGCCTTGTGGTTGTTTCCGCCTCAGCTCAACGCCCCCCCCACCCACTCACACCCAGCACAATCTGAAGAGTCAAAGTTGTACAGCTGACCTTTGATCTGCTCCCACCCCCTTGTGTGCACCCCAGGGCACTGCCTCCTGGCTCTTTGCGCCGGACATCACCCCAGAGCAGCAGACGCAGTGGCCACCAGAGGCCGTCGGTGGCGGTGGCAGCGGTGGCTCCAACGCAGCGGCCATGGCGAGCATGCTGCCACTGCTGCTGCTGGACACGCGCAACCCAACGCAGCAGGTGGCGACACGCAGCGCCGTGGCGGATGCACACGGCCCACCGCTGCTGCCAACCCAGGTTAGTTGGTTGCACCTTGATTCCCACCAGCTTCTCTCTGCTGAGACAGCGCCAGTTGAGCAGGTTGCACCAACGCCCTGCAGACAGCTGCTGCTGCTCTTCCAGGCTGGTTGCATGCGTGCCACTGATGCGCGTGCGATGCCCTCTCTTTACTGCAGCATGTGCAGTGGGTGATGTGTTGCCTGATGCGCATGAACTGCTGCGCCCTTCCCCTCCCCCCCCCCCCCAGACGTCAGCCAGCTCGCTGTCTGCCGTCTCCTCCGTGCAGCTGCCCCCCAGCATGGACGCAACGTCCCTGCACCCGCAGCCGTCAACACCGCCCGACGCGCACACGCCGTCGCGCTCGCACTCTTCCGCGTCATCAGCGAAAGGCAGGTTTATACGCACGTGCAGATTGATAGCCACACTCAGAATAGGGAGAGAGCCATCTTTGGGAGCAGGCTGGCTCCCGAGCGCCAGGCAGGTGCCCAATGCAGGCGGCAAGCTTTCAAGATATGAGAACTTGCCTGTTTCTTGTTGTGCAACAATGCCATCACACGCCAACACTCTGATGCGCGTCCACGCGTTGATTTGATTTGGTTTCTTATCAAATAATTATGAAATAGCAGGAGGAAGTGCTTGCACACTCTAGGACCCAGGGCGAGCTGCGAGGTCCCTCGGTTAACCGACGCACGCTGCGCCTGTTCACATGTGCTGCTTCTGCCATGATGTCAGTGGCTCCTCTCTTGCCGCCACCTCCCCCTAATCTCTTCGTCCGCCCACCCGCCCACCCACCCACAGGCATTCGGGCACTTCCCACCACCGCCACGCCGCCGCCGGCACCCATCACGGCACCCAGCTGCGCTCTTGTGGTGAAGCCTCCGCTGCAGCCCCTCGCTCCAGGCATGCAGCCACCACCGCACAGGCAAGGCTAAGACTGGTGTGTGGCCTGGGGATGGAGTGCACGTGCTACAACACCCAGGATTCGGATGTCAAGGGGTGTTTGCAGATCAACCTCAAAGACTTTTGGGTTCTTGTTTCGTCGTCTTAATTTCAAGGAGGCACCCGCGTCATCGGTTTAACACCAAAAATTGCAACTTGCTCCCTGAACTCCACCGACGCTTTACCCACCTTTTGATAGGTATCACCTGTGCCACGGCTTTTAACACTCACAGCAAGGCTCCCTCGTGTGCCTCCCTTTCCCAGACTCTTTTCTCCCTGCCGAGTCTGAGCATTTTATCCTGCTGTGATCGTCCGTCGTGGCGATCATTTGATTCCCCATTTTGGTTCTGCGTGTTTGTTGCAAGTGCCAGCACCAGCAGCCCCAGGTCACTGCTACTGCTCGGTCTGATTTGGCCGGCTGTTGGCGACTGCCCCCCTGTCACCAAGCACGGTTATTATGGTGACTGATTGTACAGTCAGTTGTCCAGACGCCTCATATATATTCGTTCTATCTACGCAGACTACTAAATTGAAAACGTCAACCCTTAATGACCAAACGAGTGTCTTGTGTTGGGTGAATCCTGGCTGTAGTAGCGCGTGCACTCCACCCTCTGCCACATGTCAATCTTAGCCTTGCCTTGCCTTGTGCGTGCCACCACCATGACCACCACAACCACACAGGGCACGCAACGCGGCCGCCGCCGGCGCGACTGTCAACGGCGGTGGCGTTGGCATGCTGTCCCTGCTGAATCAGCAGCCATGGCGGCTCACTGGCCGGTCGAGCAGCGGTGGCGGCGGTGGCGGCGGCGGCGGCAGTGGCGATCAGGTGGCGCCTGCGGCAGGTGATCTGCAGCTGGGTGGCGGCGGCGGTGGTGATGTGGAGAGCGGCACGATGACCACCGCTGGCGGCATGACCGCGACGACCGGCACCGGGACCGCGGCGGATGGCGGCCACAGCCGCAACACGAGCAGCAGCATGGTGTACGGCAGCAGCTTTGGCGGTGGTGGCGCGCTGGCGGGCAGATGCGCTGGTGCTGGCGCTGCGCTTGCTGCGGGGGGGCTGCCAGGCATGGCACACGCTGCGAGCTACAGCGTTGTGGGTGCGCCGACCTCCAGGTGACTGTTGGGGAGAGGGGGGGGGGTAAAGCGATGCACACCTAGTGACACAGTGGGCTTGTCAGGTTGACGCACACTCGCTCCATTCCAGCGTGTTGCACTTGAAAACGACGACATCTCTCCTGCGTTCTGCTTGAGCGTTTGTGTGTTTTAAGTTATTAATACACGTGCACACAAGCATGCACGCACGCACAGCTTTACCCCACCACACAGCACGCGACCTTGCTTCAAACCCCACAACAACCCCCTCCCACAGCATCGCCCCCGTACAGGTGACACCTGGGGCTGACCTCAACCCTAAGCCCTAAAACGTCAACCCTTCTTTACCCTAAACCCTTGAACCCTACACCCTAAAACCCTGAAGCCCCCAAACCCTAATACCCTAAACCCTTCTCCCTTAAACCCCGTCCAGGTGGCGCCTGCAGGTGCCCTGGCTCCGCAGATCCGCTCCCGCTGCCACCGCAGCGCACACCACGGCTGGGCTGCTGGGAGGCGGTGGTGGCGGCGGCGGTGGCGGTGGTGGCGTGCCGAGTGAGAAGCGCCAGCTGCTGCCAGCCGCTAACGCGCTCGTGCGCAGGTGAGGTGCTCAGCGGGTGCTCGTCACCCTGGTTGACCCTGGGTTAGACCATTGCACCTGGACCCAAACTCGTGCTCCTTAACTCAGGGTAAGATCCTCAACCCTAAAAAAAAACAGCCAGGAGCTGACTCGCGAGCGTAGATGGGCTTTGGGGCTCACTGCTGCTCACTGATTGTCACTCTTGTGCCGCAGGGCCTGCCTGTGGGCCTTTTGCGCCTCAGCCCAACGCCTCCCATCCACTCACTGCCCATGGACACTCAACGCTGCTCACTGCTGCTCACCGGCGCCCACTCTTGCATCTTGGCCATTTGCGCCTCGACTTAACGCCCCGCTCATTGCCTCTGCTCACTACTGCTCACTGCTGCTCACTGATTGGCACTCTTGTACCATAGGGCCTGCCTCTGGGCCTTATGCGCCTCAGCCCAACGCCCCCCATCCACTCACTACCCATGGGGGATCACTACTGCTCTCTTGCTGCTCACTACTGCTCACTGCCACGCACTCTTGCATCTTGGCGATTTGCGCCTCGACTTAACGCACAGCTCATCGCCTCTGCTCACCACTGCTCACCCTTGCGACTGCATCGCGGCCCGTTGCGCCTCATCCCAACGCCTCCACCTACGCACTGCGTGTGCTCGGTGCTGCTCACTGCCTCTGCTCACTACTATGCTTAATGCTGCTCACTGCTGTGCCACAGGCTGCCACTTGGCCCTCGACTCCTCAGCCCAATGCCCTCCCCCCACCACCCTGACTCTCACTGCTTCTCACTGCTTCTCACGACTGCTCACTACTAAGTCATGGTCTGTTCCGTAGCTTTCACAAGCCACAGAACGCGCCAGACATCACTCCCGACCAGCACAGTCCTATAACATATGAACCCTAAAACGTCGACCACTTGGCCAGGTTGTGCCAAGTTTTAGGGTTTAGGGTTTCTGGCTTCGGGGTAAGGTTTAGGGCTTAGGGTTCAGGGTAAAGGGTTCATGGTTCAGGTTTACCAGCCAGTGGCCGAGTTCCTCCCACGCTCACACACCGTGTGGAACCACCAATGTGCGCAGCCGCGTGGAGCCTAAGACGTTCTTCGCTGCGGAGCGCACCTTCCTCGCGTGGGTCAACATCGCGGTGCTGGTGAGTAGGTCGAGGGTGTACTGACCCCTACTAGACACGTAGTCATCTAAGCCTTGAATGCACGCCTTGGGGGTGAGTCCTCTGGGCGCACGCATGCAAAACCTATAAACAAACTAAAGGTCGGGGACACAGTCAGAGACACCTCCAAGGCGTATAAGACCGCACCGAACACGGTCTCGTGCGCCTTTACAGGTGTCCCTGACTGCAACATCCATCATCATCATCATTATCAAAGGGTGTACAGCATCAGCTTCAAGGAGACAGCAGGCTGCTCACACACTCCTCCCTCCTCCCTTTGCAGGTGGTGTGATTTGACTCTGGCTCTTACACTCCCTTCCTGCCTGCCTGCGCCCCCCCCCCCCCCCCATCTGTCCCTCCCCGCAACGCAGGTCATGTTTACATCGCTGAGCCTCATGGCGAGCGTGTCTTCATTTTCCGTGACGGGCGGCGTGGTGGGCGGCGTGGCGGGCGGCGCGCTCCCCACGGGTGCTGCTGGGCTGGCGTCTGGCGTCCAGGGGGGTGGCCTGGCAGCGTGCGGCAGCAACAGCATCTGCCGCTCCAGCATGGTGCGTGTTGTGCGCTGGAGTCTGCGTGACAACACTGTTGTGACTGCACGGGTGGGCAGTGCCTCGATACCCGGGCCAGCTCTTCTCCTTTCGCGTATTATTATTATTATAAGGGAGCCCCCCTGCCTCGTGGGCTTGCCTGCCAACACCAGTTCGACTTACTCTCCCCCCTCCCCTGTCCCCCCTCCGTACACACAACACTCCTGTGTGCCTTGCAGCTGACAGGCATGAGAGCCTCTCCCCCATCCATGTTGCATCTCTCTGTGCTGGCTGGTGACGCGACCACTGAAATCTGCCCCGTCCTCACACACACCGGCACACCCACACACCTCCCCTCCCCAACACACACGGGTGGTGCAGATGGTCGGCATGGCACCCCCCCCCCACCGACCCACCCACCCCCCTGTGCCTGTCCAGGTGGCCGGCATGGCGCTCGCGCCTGTGGCCATGCTGCTCCTGCTCTATGCGCTCTTCGTGTACCGCACCCGCAGCGGCCAGATCATGCGGCGCGACACCGCGCGCTACGACGACCAGCGCGGGCCATTTGCGCTGGTGGTTTTGCTCATAGTGGTGCTCGTGGTGGTGTACGTGCTGCAGATTGTTGCCGCTGCATGAGTGCGTATGTGTGTGTGTGTGTGTGTGTGTGTGAGTGTGCCGAGTTTTTTTTCCGTGGTTTCTCTTGTCGGTGGGTGAGCCGTCATCATCATCACCATTGCCCATTCTCCTACAACATCCACCACTTCCAATCTGAACGTGTTGGATTCCCATGCTTTTCCAGCCTTCGGACAGCAGGATTTACAGCAGCAAGCAAACTTGAAAGCCCCGCACAGCTGGTTGTTATTTAGGACAGAACAGGAGAACAGGAGTGTACATGAGGGCAGGTGTGCAAGAAGAGTTAGGGAGCACAACAAGAGTGCGCGAAGAGTACATCATGAGTACAAGAGTGCAAGAGACGGCGCCGTTGTAATAAGCCCACCGAATAAAATATAATTGCTCGCTGAGTTGAGCCACCTCCTCTCGTGAGAGGCCCTCTAGGCTCGTTCAGCGCCCGCAAACTCAGTATCCACGAGCTCCCCCGATGCCCGCACACCACACAGCAGCAAACCTGGGGGGCGTCAGGTGTCGTCGCCTGCCCCTCGGCTGCTGGTGGTGACCCTGCAGCGGTGCGCACAGCGGCATACCGCATTCCTGCTGGCCTTCCGTAAGCTCGGCATGCACCGCATTGCCAACCATGCCGCACAGTCGCTAGCAGAAATTGTGGAACTACACTGAATCTGCTCGGAAGAGGGCCCTGGGTAAAATAATCACGGCAAGCATGTTTGGCGCCGGGAATCAGGAATTTGGAGCAGCTGTGCTTCGTGGTGGAGTCTTTCAGAAATTTTGAATAGACCGCAGCATGCGCCGACTGACGCAGAAATTGTGGAATTACGTCGCACCTGCTTGGAGTGGAGTGGGCTCTGCGTAAAATCGCGGCGAGCGTTTTTTTTTCAAGGCCAACGTTGCACTCAAGCAACGCAGCCATGCCGACACCTAAGCCGCAGCAGCGCAGGAACAAAGAGGTAACAAGAGACCCTGGTGGTGGAACGGAGACTCCTGAAGGCACAGCCGGAGCTGTGCCCCTGAAAACACAAGGACACTCAAGCCACAATCCATCTAGAGCACCAGAGTTGACAGGACTTAATAAACTCGGACTGGGGGAAGCGGGACTCAAGGACAAGGAAGACGAAGGACACGGACACGAGGGAACGGAAGTACGGAAACTCGGCACTAGGCACGTGGGATGAGAAAAACGACGAGGGAACGACGAGGAAACGACGGGGAAGCAAGCTGAACATGATTCGAGGGGAGAGGGAGAAGGAGATGCAAATGATAGGATGAAAGGATACCTGTGCGCTGGGAGAGGGAGGGGGGGCACGCAGGGGGGAGGGAGGGCAGGCAGGGGGACAAGCAGGGAGGAAGGGGTAGGCAGGGGGGAGGGAGGGGGGTCATGGCAGACAAGCAGGGATGAAGGGGTAGGCAGGGAGGGACGGGGCAGGCAGGAATGGGGGGGAGGAGGGAGGGAGGAAGGGAGATGCGGAGGGTGAAAGAACAGCGAAGGAAGTGAGAAGCAGGCAGGATGAGCGGGAGGCACGGGAAGAAGAGGAGAGGGTAAGGAAAGTAGAGAGGCATGGGAGAGAGAGAGAAAGGGCAGGAGGAGGGGGGTGGGGTGGGAGGTGAACCCAGGGAGCGTGGGAAGAGCAAACAGAGCAGAGAGAGGGGGAGACGGATCAGAGCGGGGAGAGGAGAGAGGGAGGAGGGGACAGGGAGAGGGATTGTAGAAGCGGGGGACATGCGGGGAGAATGAGAACAGAGAGAGAGGGAGAGGAGTAGAAGAGGGAGGGGAAGGAAGAGGAAAGGGGGAGGAGCCGGAAGGCAGATGGAGAGGCAGAGGCAGAGGGAGAGGGGAGGTCTGGCCGAGCGATTCCTCCGCCAGCCCCGCCGCCCCCCCCCCACCTGCCCACCAGCTTGAGCCGGAGGGCAGGTGGAGGAGAATGAAACGAGGAACACAGAGAGGACTAAAAAAACACGCCTAACTGGGAAGGCAGCAAACCCAAACCGGAGCCTAACCTGATGCCAATGGGGGAAGCGTGTTTGGCGCCGGGCTTCAGGAATTTGGAGCAGCTGTGCTCCGTGGTGGTGTCTTTCAGAATTTTGGGATAGTCCGCAGCCTGCGACGACGGGTGCAGAAATTTTGGAACTACGCCGCATCTGCTCTTCCGCGTGGCTGCCCATGGGGTGCGTGCTGTAAGACGTCAATGACGCACACCATCACACCGCGGCAGCTGTGCCAGTGGTTGTCCGTGCTACAGTGTCCCCCCCTCCAAGAGTTGGTGGCATGCAAAACAAAACAACACAGACCAGCAGACCAGCAGCTTCCTCTTCAGTGTGCAGGTGCCTCTGGAGAAAGCAGAGGGAGTGTGGGGGGCGTTCACACACGCTTGGTGTGGATGGCTCTGGGACCACCGCCAATCTCCTCCTGCTCCCACGACATCCACGAATCCGCCATGCAGCCTCTCGAACAGGCAGAAGCAGCAGCCCAAGTGGATGAGACGGATCTCAACTTGGGTGCCTCGGTCCTCCTCAACGGCCTCATCTTCGCACGTATCTGGGGCCACCTCGACAGAGCCGAAAAGAGGCAGCTGCGGGCGGTGGGGCGTGGCGTGAGGGCGCTGGCAGATGGCCTGGTCGTGTCAGTGGCGATGCACTTCGAGACTGGCGCCGATTTGGACTCTGCCCTGGCCCGGTGGTCGGGCTTGCAGCGCCTGGAGGCATACTGCGATTACGATAGCGCACACGTCATCTGCGCAGCGCCGCTGGCCAAGCTGAGAGCGTTGGTGTTGATGACAGCGGTGAGTTGCATGGGGAGTGCATGGGGAGCGCGCGCGCCATGCGGGGGCAGAGTGTGCTCATTTCGGGGGCAGAGTGTGCATGCGGGGGCAGAATGTACACCCACTGCTCATTGGGCACTCACTGCTCATGAGTGTCCAGGTATGGCACGCGTGTGCTCATTGTGGGGGCAAAGTGTGCAAGCGCCATGCCAACCCACACACAGTGACACCATGACCAACTGACGGAGCTGTTTGCACTAGTACTTGCACACTCCAACGCGCCACACGCACCTTGCTTGACCATGCATTCACCTGGTGCCCGATGTGACCAGGGTGGTGAGGACTCCGAGCATTGGAGCGTGCCGGCGCTCAGCAGCACAGTAGCAGCGGGGCTGGAGAAGCTCCACCTGTCCAACAGCTGCTACCCAATCCCCATCCTCAGCATCGAGGCTCTCTGCGACTGCTCCCAGCTGCGCAAGCTTTCCGTTGAGTGCTTCAGACTCTCAGATCTGGGTGCCCTGGCGGGCTGCGTCCACCTGGAAGAGTTGGCAGCATGCGAAGCGTACAGCAACGTCTCAGATATCGCACCGTTGGGCAGCTGTGCCAAACTGAAGAAGCTCTCGATTGAGGACAGCCAGGTGTCAGACCTTGCACCGTTGCGGGGCTGTGTCGAGCTCGAGGACCTCAACATCCGCGAGTGTGCTCGCCTGCTGAGCCTGGAGGGACTACAGGCATGTAGCCAGCTGGAGCGCCTCGACATGTCTCGCCTGGCAGTGAGCAGCCTTGAGCCACTATCTGCGTGTGGGCAGCTCAAGGAACTTGACATGTTTGGCTGCGAAGATGTGAGCAGCCTGGCGCCCCTGTCTGCGTGCGGCCAGCTGGAACGCCTCAACATGGCCATCTGCTCATCTGTGACCAGCCTCGCGCCGCTGTCGGCATGCGCAAACCTGAAAAAATCAACATGAGCCAGTGCAGAAGCGTGACGAGCGCTGAGCCGCTCATGGCATGTGCACAGCTGGAGGAGCTGCACATTGTTAGGCTCGATGAGCAGCTGCCTGGGCTGGCAGCGCTGAGAAATGCGCTGCCGCTGCTTCGCGTGGCGACGCAGCTCTGATGTGCATAGGGCGGCGGCACTCACAACTGACGTACCGCAGCTGCACGTGCTGCGGTAGTAGTGGTGCTTCTGTCAACATAAATAACGGGGAGGCGCGGTGTGAGCGTGTAGCTGCACGCCTCCACAGTCGTTATATTTGCACAGGTTAGCTGATGTCGGCTCGCATTTTGTATTGCCATCACTCGGTGCAGTCGGGGCATGACTACGGCCTCAGGGCTGAACCAACGTAGCTTAGTTGTGCTGGGATGTGCGTCTCGGATGGCGCTGCCATGCTCTTGGTTTTATACCTTGGGTCCGCCCTCTGGCCATTTGAGGGGCTGGGTGTGCAGCCTGCACAGTGGTGCTGCTTGCTTGGCGCCCGCCACCAAGTGTGGATGGCGTTACCGTGGGCTACTTGTAGCTTGACCTTTTGTGGGCCTTGAGCCTTGTTTCTCTAAGTCCCACTGGAGCTTTGGAACCGTACGTGTGACCGCCAGAAGTGGATTGTAACAAACTCATCATCATCTTACTTTAATTGCCAGGGAGACCGTTCTGCACAGGTTGCAAACAGAAACGCCGCCACGCCTAGCCTCGCCACCCTGCCGCGTCGCCACGCACCCACCTTCTCGCCACCTACCGGCTAACGACAGGCCATCTGCTAGCCACAAGCAGGTTTTGGCGGCGGGAGGTGAGGGTGGGTGCCGGGCAGGGAAGTGGGGGATGGGAGGGGGCATGCACATGCGCGCACACGCACCACTTGCACACACGCACATACACACAGCCACAAGCACAGCCACAGAAATAGACAGACACGCGCTCTCCCACACAGCCACACACACGTACCTCCCCTCCCCCCCACCCTCCCCCCCCCCACACACACAGGATGTGGAGTGGTCAGTTAGACGGGCGCCACGACCGGCATGCCAGGTGTGCACCCACACCGCAGGCAGCCGACACCCAGCACGCACGTTGGCACGGAGAAACACGGCGGGGCGCCCGACACGGCGTCGGTGTGTCGGCTGCACAGCCTGGCGAGCGTTTCTGACCTGGAGCATGAGCTGGCACAGGTGGGTGGCTGTGGGAGCTGGTGGATGGTTGTCATACTTAGTTAGGGCAGTCATGGTGCAAGGGCCTAGGGGTTGAGCACTGCCCACCACTACACGCGACAGCCTGTCTAGCGGGACCGATGTGGTAAACTGACTGGCTGGATGGGTGTGGTCGGTTGTCCTCCCCGCCCCACATCTTCACACCACACGCTGACGCTGCATGACGCCACACTCCACACCCCACACCCTGATCCAAACACGACGCAAGCGCGCACACTGCACCCTCCACCACACCCCACAACCGGATCGGCACATTGATCCAACCCTCACACCCCACACCGACGCAGGCACTGCCCACCACTACACCCCACAGCCCGGCACCACTACACCCCACACCCTGGCACCCCACGCCTCACACCTAATCCACCCCCTAATCCACCCCCCTCACCCCACACCCCGCCCCACATGTCGCACCCCACACCGATGCTGGAGCACGCCCACACTTTTGTTCCTCACACCCCGATCCACACGCACGCAGGCGCACACACTGCACCCTGCGCCACGCCCCACACTCCGCCCGAATCTTCGCACCCCACACCGATGATGCAGTGCATTGGTGTGCGCCACATTTCACACCCATGACACGCCCCGAACCCCACAACCCCCCCCACACACTGTCTAATGCGCCATCAAAGGCGTCCGACAGACTGTACCATCGAACACTGTGACGCAGGCGCAGCACACGCAACCTGCTGTGATTCCCCAACCTTGCTCCACACCTTGATTCAACCTTCACGCGCCGATGCAGGCGCAAACCACACCCACACCCACACACACTGTGACGCAGGCGCAACGCACGCAACCTGCTGTGAGTCCCACACCTTGCTCCACACCTTGAATCAACCCTCACGCGTGGATGCAGGCGCAAACCACACCCACACCCACACACACTGTGACGCAGGCGGAACGCACGCAACCTGCTGTGAGTCCCACACCTTGCTCCACACCTTGATTTAATCCTCACGTGCAGACGCAGGCGCAAACCCACGCTCTTCACCGAAATCCACAGCGTAATCTACATTCCCCCCAAAAACGTCCCCAAACGTCGCACCCCACTCCGACGCCCACACTTTTGCGCCTCACACCCCGATCCACACACATGCACGCGCACACACTGCCCCCTGCTCCGCGCCCCACACCACGCCCCACATCTTCACACCCCACACCAACGCTGGAGCGCGCCACACTCCACACCCCATGCCCCGATCCACACACGCGCATTCATACGCGGGTGCAAAAATTGCACCCTGCTGCGCTCCCCATCCCCCGCTCCACACATCGATCCAAACCTTGCACCCCCACACCCCCACACAAAAGCTGCACCCTGCAACGCTCCCCACAACCCGCCCCATACCGCAATCCAACCCTCACACCGATGCAGGTGCACCCCACGCATCACATCTCAACACAGACCCTGATCCACACACCTCTCACCATCCCCCGACCCACATATTCAAACCCCACGCCAACTCGTGTGTGTGTGTGCCACACGTCTGCGCCCCACACCCCGATCCACACGCCCACAGGCGCACGCAACATACCCGGCTCCTCCCCCCACTCCACGCCCCACATCCTGCAACGCACACCAACGCTGGAGCGCGCCACACTCCACCCCCCTTGCCTCGATCCACACACATGCATTCTGATGCAGGCACATCCACTGCACCTTGCTCTGCCGCCCCCCCCCTCCTCCCCCCACACCCACCATGACACATCCACTCCCACGCACACCCACAATGTAATACGCCATCAGAGGCCTCCGACAGACTGTAGCTCATCACAGGTGCCCTTGCTGTGTTGCGCGCACGCCTCGCGGCACATGCCACGAGGAGCGTGGGGCACAGCCCGTCGTCGTGAGTGTGGAAGGGTCTGGGTGGTATGGGAGTGGAAATAATGTGTGGCAGACAGGGATGGGTAGTACGGAGGTTTGTGACCATTAGTACGCGTATTATACGCCAAACGGCCCATTTCGATTAGTATGGCATTATTTATGCGAGAAATGCGCCGAAAAGTGTGGGAGGCAACACACGGACCTCATTTTTGCATGGATTCGACATCCAAGCATGTGCATGGATAGCCCTTTCTATCAGCTTCCCGACGTAAGCAGACTGGTCCAAAACCTTGCGGCGGGGCGTGAGTTCATGCCATTTTTGTGTGGCTGATGTGGGCCCCACACAAACCAATCCGAACTACAAAAATGCGATCGACTGCTCCTTGGACCCGATGAGGGACGGCGCTCATACCGGACGTGGGAAAGATGGTGGACCTTTCATGAGAGGCCTCCTGCACTAGGGCCTCCCTACACTGAGCCCCCCCCTCCCAACACACACACACACACACAGACACACTGGGGGGGCCCTCCACTAAGGGCCTAGAGCCCCAGGACTGTGGTGAGAGCCACAATCTGGAGGGAGCTCTCCAGAATCTCCAGAATCTGCAGAGTGTCTTGCTGGGTACTGAGAAGTACGGGGTCAGCGCGTGCGCGCCTGTAGAGATGCTCAGAACAGTTGTCAACGAGATTTATGCACTTCAAGTATTTATCGCGTAATTTTCAGCCCATCCTATAAGTACCCCATTAAAACTTTTAAAATATCAGCGTATTATACCCATACTAAGTACTACCCATCCCTGGTGGCAGAGGGTGTGGGAAGGTGTGGGCGAGTGAGGGTGTGGACGGGTGTGGGTTGGTGTGAGCATGGCAGGGTGCGGAGGTTTGGGAATTTGTGACGCGCCAGGCATCGTGCAGAGTGTGGAAGCTTGTGGATTGCGTGCGATGTGTGGGAGTGGACTGTTGTGGGCGGTGTGTGAATTGAGGGTGCGGAAGGTGCAGGCAGCCTGTCATCGTGGTGAGTGTGAAGAGGTGTGGGAGGTGTGGTCGGTCGACAGGCAGGCACGTCTTACATGCTCTGCTCTCCCTTTCCATGTCCCATGCAGGGCACCCACCAGCGTGCACACGGGGGGAGACGGCCGGCCGGCGAGCGGTGTGAGCAGCTGAGAGGTACTTGCCCACGTGTGTCTCCCATCATCCGGCGGTTTACAGTTTACAGTTTACAGTACGCACCCTCGGGGCGTGGGATTGAGGGAGCTGCCTAATGTGTGTCTCCCATCATCCGGTGCCTCAAGGCTGCTGAGGTGGAGTGACGGGGCGGTTGGCGGTGGCGCAGCAGCTGTCGCATACGTATAAGTGGACAGTGGCTTCAGCCCTGTGGGTGTGTGAGCAGCCGTGAGTCAGTAGCCGCACGCGTGTCAGATATCACCTGGCGCCTGGAGGCAGCCGGCGCAGAGTCAAGGGGGGCAGACGGTGGTGTGCGTGCAAGCATGGCAGGGGCGAGGCACTCAAGTCTGTTGATCAACCGGCATGTTGTTGATCAGAGATGTCAACAAACAGAGTATTTTCCTGTGTTGCCTGTATGTTGCGGGGGCTCGCGGGGCACTCGCGATGTGTGCAAGTGTGGCAGGCACGGCATAAATACGTTTGGGTGAGGCAGGCACGGCATAAATAGGTTTGGGGGAGGCGCGTTCTCGTCGCCGGGCCCTGGACCCAGCAATGCGGCGCTGCTGGTGACTAGGATCTCCGTGCCGCTGACGAGCGGGATAAAATACGACTGGCCTGGCTCCTGCTAGACTGTCCCTTGGTGGAAACTATAGGAGCGGCTTGCCCGGCGCTGTCACGGCTTGGCGAGTAGCCGCGGCGCTGCCGCGACCCGTGCTGGGAGACGGCCCTTATCCTCCTCCCATGCAGGACGCCATGCGGCACCGATCTCGACGAGTTGATCGACGAGCGGAGGAGCTGGCGCCCGTCAATGCATGCTGGACATCGGTCAAGATGGCTGCTCGTGGGGGCGAGCTAACATCAGGGCTTCAGCGGTGGTGACCGCCGAGGCAACAACAGAGTTTATCCGCTTCACCATCGCAGCGTTCGTCACCGCGCTCACCCTCGGGGGCACTCGTCTGCCGGTGACTGGCGTCGGCATTGGTCTTCAGGCAGCCTGCCATGACGACTCTGTTTGCCCAGGCCCCCCTGGAGGGTGGGACCTGGCCATGCATGACGCATGGGGCGCAGGCAGAGCCCCATGCATGGAGTTGGACAACCATGCACCATGCCAGGCGGGGACTTTTCTGCTTCAGCGCCGCCAGTCGGCACAGCCGGCGTGGTTGGCCTCAAAGGCCAGGAGGAGGACGGTCCTTTCCTATACGCTCCTTGCCAGACATGTCCCTCAGGGACTTGTTTGGGTCTAAACTAGCCGGCGGGAGCGGTAGTCTAGACGGCAGGTAACCGGCTGGTGGCTATCGTCCTTCACAGGGCGGTGGCACTAGGACTAGTGTTGTCTTAGCTGGAATGCCATGTAACTGTAACTGTAACTGTAACTGGGCCCTACTGAGAGCCCTCCTGGCTTTCTCTCCTGGTAATAATAAACTAAATCAAAATGAAAAACACTTGGCAAATTAGCTACCCATGCAGCGCGGGCTGCAAGGCGTCGGGTGTGCACCACCAGACCGACCACCGACCAACAGACCGACCACCAGACCGCGACAGCTGCACAAGCGGAGCGGTCGTGCGGGAGTGGAGCCTCTTCCAAGGTTTGGGCAGGTGTGAGCGAAGATACCACAATGCTTGCGTTATGGAGTCGTGCAGTGGTTTGAAGGTGCGTGTTGCAGGCTGGCGAAGAAGTGGAGGGTTCACACTCTCCACTTCCCGGCGTTTTTTCCAGAGGCCAACGTTGCACTCAAGCAACGCAGCCAGCCAGCCAGCCAAACAATCGCGGCAAGTGTGTTTTGCGCTGGGCTTCAGGAATTTGGGTTTGCTGTGCTTCGTGGTGTAGTCTTTCAGGAAATTGGGATAGTCCGCAGCCTGTGTTGACCGGCGCTTTTTTTATTACAATGGTGGACGATGGCTTCTTCTGCGTGGACTGGTGGCGTGGCTTTGACGCAGAGCGTGACAAGGACTGGTTCTGCAGCCAGTGGGCGACACCGCCGCTCCTTTGCGCGGTGCTTGCTGCGCCCGGTGCCACTACAGGCGACACGACGTACACCCTCGACGTCCGCGTGGGCGTCGTGGGGCAGGTCCCGCTGCCGGCGTGAAAGGTTTCCTGCTGTGCGTACGCCATTGCTTGCCTGACCTTCTCGTGTCTGCTTGCTTTGGTGCCCCATAGACCACCACTGTTCCGTCAGGCCGCCCCTCACTCCCCCTGCTGTCCTCCCCTCTCCCCGCTGCTTTTCTCTCTGCCCCCTCCCCCCTTTTTTTCTGTGGTAGAGAGTCCGGCCACTCGGCCGTGTCTCATGTTCTGCCGCGTCCCTGCCTTATTATTTTCCTTTTTGGTTTCTTCTGTTTTGACTCCTATTCCCTGCCCCCCACCTGCCCTCTGGCTCGAGCCTGATGGCGGGTGGGGGGAGGGGGGAGGACTGGCAGAGGAATGGGGCTGCTCCGCCAGCCCTCTCCCTCTAAACCCTTCAAAAGAAGAAGAAAATAAAAACTCTCCCGCTTTGGCATCAGGTTAGACACCGGTTTGAGTTTGCTGCTTTCCCAGTTAGGCCTGTTTTTTAGTCTTCTCTGTGCCCCTCCTTTCATCCCCCCCACCTGCCCTCTGGCTCAAGCCGGTGGGCAGGTGGGGGCGGGGGGCTGGCGGAGGAGTCCCTCCGCCAGCCCTCCCCATTCCGTGTGCCTCGGCCTCCCCATCTGCCTTCCAGCTCCGCCCCCTTCCCTTTTCCTCCCTCTCCCTGTTCTTCTCCTCTGCCTCTCGCCCCCTTCCCTCTTCTTCCCTCTCCCTGTTCTTATCCTCTGCCTCTCGCTCTCTTCTCAGCCACCACGCCCGCCTCCCGGTTCTTACACTTTTCCTACCCCTACCCCCTCCTCCCTCACTCCTCTCCCCGCTCTGATCCGTCCCCCCCTCTCTCTGCGCTGTTTGCTCGTCCCACGCTCCCCGGTCTTCACCTCCCACCCCCCCAGCCTCCCTCCCACCCTCCCACGCCTCCCTGTTTTCCCTGCCCTCTCCTCTTCTCCCCGTGCTTCCCGCTCATCCTGCCTGTTTCTCTCTCCCTTCGCTGTTTTATTGCCCCCCCGCATCTCCCTGTCGGATGGCACTGGTGACAGAGTCGAGGGCCCGGTGAACGGCGCGGAGGGCAAGGCTGTCCCCCAACAGCCCACTCGCCTGGCGGTCACAGCGCACACGCCAGATGGCGCCGATGACCGTGACACGGAGGCGCGTCCACGCGCGCAGCTCGTTCTTCTTAGCTTTCTCCACGGGCGCGCCAATCCACCCAGACATGTCATCGGCAAGCATAACAGCGGCGGTGAGCAGCGGCGGCGCGCCACCCGTCAGCGCCGCCCACGTGTCACAAAGCCATTGCATGGCTGGTTGTGCCGCCGGGCAGTCGAGAAACGTGTGAGCGAGGGTCTTGAAAGGCGGGTCGGTGAGAGAGGCACAGAACGGGTGACCGCAACATGCAGTTGACACGTCCGGGTTACCGTCCGCATCAGCCGGCGCGGTGTCCGGGTCGAGGAGCTTGACCGCGATGAAGGCGTTGCAGCCAAGGCAGCAGTGGAGGATGCGCCAAGCGGTGATTACAAAAGGCCGGTGGATGGTCGGGTCGAGGAGGCGGGTCCAGACCTGAGCAAAACCCTCTGGCAGGTCGGGGTCGCTGATCGGCGCCCCGCTGGGAAGAAGCTGGGCCTGAGCAGCAGCCTCCCCCTCGGAGCGACGCACCTGCAGGCGGTTGGGCTGCCGAGGCGCGGAGGGGCCGGCACCAGACTGGATCCGTCGCACCCACGCCACGGGGTTGTCAACGTCCTCCGGCGGGAAACCGTTCTTGACCACCTCTAGCGTGCGGCACTAGCGCTCGTCACGCCCAACAAGCCCGTGGCGATCAAGCTGCCCTGTAGGGATCGTTGCGCGGTCACGGAGGGCGCCCGCGCTGATGCCAGCCTCGCTCGGGAGGCGCCACGCTGGGGGGAAGACAGCACCGTCTGTTCGGACCCCAAAAACGTTGGAGCCGTGGCCCATGTCCTCGCTGGCTGCCGTGGTGAAGCGCAGGCGCAGCGGCAACGACGGCGTCCAGGTTATCAGGGGCGATAGGCACGCCGAGGTGGCGAGAGACCGCAGCTGCAATGTCACGGAGGGGGTAGCCAGTCGCAACGTGGCGCTCGCGGACACCTGCCTGAAACACGAGATCATCGGGGTCGGACCGGCGAGCCGTGTGAAGAAGAACTTGTTGACCGACTCGCCCGGGTTGCCAGCGCTGCAAGAGAGGGCGAGCGCCGTCTGGAACCTCGCGATGTCGCTCTCGGGGCAGCGCGTGGCGAGCGTGACGTCATCCGCGAACGCCTGCGCCGGAGGCGGTGGCCTCCGACCCCTCACCGACCCCGTTTGGTCCGGGCAGCCTGAACGTGGTGAGTGTACCGCCAGCCTGCAGCGCCGACAGGTAGGACATCACGGGCTGCAGAACGATGACCCACTCCATGCATGAGAGCGCCGAGCCCTGAAAGAGACCAGAGTCCATCGGGAAATCTGGCGTGAAGAAGCCGTTGACGCGCAGCCTGACCTTGGCCCCTCCGAGGAGGATTCGACACCACCTAACCACCCCGTTGGGTCGGAAACCCATGCGGATCATGGCTTGGTCGAGCCAGCCCCTGCTCACCGTGTCGTACGCCTTAGACAGGTCGCTGTGCACCAGCCAGCCCGGCAGGCCAAGGTCGCGGAAGCGGGCAGCCAGCGCGAGATGGTAGCGCTCGTTGTGAAAGATGTCACGGCCATGGATGAACGCGCCCTGCCCAATGTCGATGAGGTAGTCGAGCGGGACTTGTAGGCGGTTGGCTATGATGCTCATCACAAGCTTCATGTCTGAATTGAGGAGCGTGATAGGCCGGTAGCCATCGAGCTCATCGCCCGGCTTGCTTGGCTTGGAGAGCAAGCAAACAACCCCACGGAGGAGCAGAGCAAACGTGCGGCCAGCCTCTCCAAAGCCGGTGTTGAACACACGGAGGAGGAGGGGGGAGAGGGAACCGCGCCAGTGGCGGTAGACCTCGTACGGAATGCCGTCGCCGCCGGGGACCTTGCCCCTAGCCGCGTGGGAGAGCGCAACCTGCAGCTCTTCTGCCGTAAGCATGCCAGCAAGCGCGTCGTTGGCACAGTCGACGCCCTCGGCCAAGGCAGCGAAGGGCCCATCCAGCCTCCTTGGCAGGGTGGTCAGGAGGGTGTGCTGGGCTGCGGGGTCAATGCCCAGCTGCGGGCGGAACAGACCGATGGAAGACTCAGAAGAGAAGAAGTCGACAACGTACTTGGTCGCTTTCAGAGCGTCCGACACAGACGAGGCGGCATCGGGGCTGTCAGTAGGGGCACGGCCGGGTCGGTTGAGGGAGAGCATGGTGGTGGAAGTAGTACGAGCTGGTTTCACCCTTGTTCTGGTCGAGGGTGGCAGCCACCTCCCATGCCGATGCGGAGAGCGCACGCCATGCCGCCGCAGCGTTGTCCTTCTGCGCGAGCCAAATGGTGGCAGCCGCACCGACGTCCCCCCCGGATGCTGCTGCAGCAAGCATGCCCTCTCGGGCGCTGCGCGCGCAGTGGTCGGCGGCACGCGCGGGCGCCTGGCGGTCGCGGCGGTGGCGCTTGTCAACACCAACAGCCATGTCTATGAATGCCGACTTCCAGGCATCGAAGGCGCCGATGAGCTCAGACGCCGGGCACACCATGAGTGGGGGGACCGTCTTAACGATAAAGGCGCTCACGGCTGCAGAGGGCTCCTTGGAGTTCAGCAAACGCAGGGGGAACGACAGGATGCCCCGGCCACGCGGCACGCCTGACGTCATGCAAGTCACCATGAGGGACACAGGCAGGTGGTCGGTGGAGACGGGCGCTGAGGGCAGAATGTCTGAGGTCGCACTGAGCGCAGTGGCGGCAGGAAGCGCAACTGTGGTCAGAGCTGGTGAGAAGCACTCAGAGGCAAGGAAGCGGTCCAGGCGTTTTCCCGATGATGTCGACGCCGACCAGTGAGTGAAGGCCATGGCGGCAGGGTTGAGGTCGCGCCAAATGTCGCACAGCTGTGCCGAGCCCATGACGGCCAGCAGCTCTGATGCACCGATGTGCACCCCTGGCACCGGGCAGGCGACGCGGTCATCCTGGTGCAGGGTGACGTTGAAATCGCCAGCCACAACAGTCGGGGTAGGGTCATTGACCGGGAAGTATCCAGCCAGGGGGGAAGAGAAGAAAACTCCCCGGTGGACAGGCTGTGCCGGGGCGTAGACTCCAATGAGGCGGAAAGGCGATCCATCGAGGAACGCGTCGACGGAGGATGCGCCCCGACGTGTCGAGGGGGGCATCATGCCTAGTGGGCTGAGTGAGGGGGCAGTCCGGACTGAGGACCATCACCACCCCGCCGGTGGAACCGGCACCCGGCGTGTGGAAGAACCGCGCGCCAGGCCAAAAGGCGCTCGCACCGGGCTGCCGCCGCAACAAATCATTTGGATCTGCGGCGGTTTGTGTCTCAGTCAAGATGCCCACGTCCGCCTGCTGCTCGCGCAGCCAGGCCGTGACCTGCACCAGCTTAGCACCAGTGAGGCCCCGTACGTTGAGCATGATGACTGAGAGGCGGCGGCCGGTGGGCGCACCGGGCGTACTCATGGCGCCCTGCGCTGGGGACCAGCCCACATGCCGTGGGGGCCGCAGCGCGCTGGGAGAGAGTCGTCTTCGTCGTCGTCATATGACCTGCGGCCTCGCTCCGGGTGGTGGCGGAAGGCGGGGCCACGGTCGTGCTCGCAGTAGTCGCCGTGAACCTGATCGTGGTAGAAGACGGGGTTTGAGTCGAACCACCTGTCGGGAGTGGCATGGCCAGACACCCCTGACCCAAACTGGTACTGCGTGCGCGGGTCGACCGCTGGGGAGCGCGATGCCGGTTGGTCCGGGATCGGCTGCCCGAAGATGGTGGGCCGCGGTGGCAGCGACGTGGCGGCTGCCGATGAACCACGCCCGGCAGCACGTGCACCAGTGGGCGGGGTGAGCGCGGCCGATGTCCCTAGGGTTGGCTGCCCGAAGATGGAGTTTACCTGCAAAGGCAGAGTCTGGGCGCCAACCGGGCCCCGGGAGGTGCCAGCGTGCGCCCCGAGGCCCATGCCAAGGTCCGCCGGTGCTGACTGCCTGGGTACGGTGGGAGGCACCAAAGGCGCGGCAGCAGTGACAACGGGCAGGTCGACTTCCATTGCCATCGCACCGGCGTGCGCGCGGCCGTTCATGCCGGGGAGGGTTAGCCAGCTGCCCGGCGGGCTGAGGGCAGAGCGGTTCCGGAGCATGTAACTGCTGCTACTCGTAGTACGGATTGCAAGGGGGTTGACAGGTGTGCTCCGCCCGCCCCTAGCACGGCTCGCAGCAGCGCGCGCGAGGGCGACGGCCTCATCGTCACGGCTTGGTGATGCCCGCCAGGAGCCGGCCCTGTCAGCACGGCCGGAAGCAGCCGGAGTCCGGACGCGGGGTCCTAGAGAGCCACCACTGTCCCCGCCGTCATCACCAGGGAGTGAGTCAGTGGGTGGTGACCCGGCAACAGCCATGGGGGCGGAAGCGCTGGCTGTCGGCGGGCAGCAGACCCAGAACGCATGGCAGCACCCATAACGCTTGTGCCTGCAGAGTGCACCTCGTGGCCCCCTGCGGTCCCTCCGGTGGCAAGCACATCGCTGCCCCCTTCCGGCATATGCATGGAGGTGTCCGTGTGCACCTCGTTGGCACCGCCAGCCACGCGGCCAACACCCGCAGAGTGTGCAATGTGGCCACCGCTGGCCGTGGCACCAGCACCGTCAGCAGTGCGTGCACCGATGCCGCTGTCAGCTACGGGGAGGGCAGCGACAGCAGGACCTGCATCAGCGCCACTGCCACCAGCGGAGTCGGCACCACCAGCTAGCACGGCGGCCGCACCGCCCTCGGTGACACCAGCCCCCGCAGAGCGGCCAGCGTTGGCAAACCCCGACGTGTTGCCAGCGATGCCTTCCTCGTCCGATTCATATAACCCATCGAGGACGCCGGCCCACCCCTCCCACAAGAGGCCACCGGACCCCGGTGAGTCAACGGATGCCCCGGGAAGAGCGGGGATGGTGGTGCGGCAGTTGGGGCACGTGTTGTGGCCAGCGCGCCACTTGTCAAGGCAGCAGAGATGGAACACGTGGTTGCAGCTGGTGCTGACTAGGTTGTCGACGTCGGAGAGAGGCTCGCGGCAAATAGAGCAAGACCCCAGCTCCGGGGGGTTTGGCACCTCAGTGGCAGTGGCAGAAGCGGGCCCCACGTGCGCGCCGCCATCCTCGGGGGCAGCGGCGAGCGGGGGCACTGCAGCCTCGGCCGAGCCAGAAGGGGCGTTAAGCCCAGGCGGCACGACCCCCGCCGCTGCTCCCGCAGCCGGAGGGCCAGCGTCAGCAGAAGTGGAGCCAGGGGCGGGCCCTTCGGACGCGCGTGCGACCACGTCGATGTCAAGGTCGAGGTGGGCGGGAAGCATGACCCCGTTTGGCAGCGTGGTCCCCGGCAGCGCGGCCGAGCCGCCCCCGATGGCGGCA
Organism: Chlamydomonas sp. UWO 241; assembly: GCA_016618255.1. Lineage (NCBI taxonomy): Eukaryota > Viridiplantae > Chlorophyta > Chlorophyceae > Chlamydomonadales > Chlamydomonadaceae > Chlamydomonas > Chlamydomonas priscui. Next base: position 139,304 of record VFSX01000191.1, on the reverse strand, counting down.
GCCGCGACGGCGGGCACAGCCGCCGGAGAAGGGTGCCCTGGTGAGTAGTGGACCGCGGGTGTGAGCACAGAAGCTCGCACGAGCGGGTCGTCTTTTAGGAGCACGAGCACCGGTGAGGTTGTGATGCCCGGCACGTAGATCGCAGCCGGGAGGCGGCGCAGCCAAGGGTCCGACGCCGGCGGGGTTACCCAAACCACGATTTTTCCACCGTCGGGCTGGTTGGTAGCCTTGTCCCGACCGAGCCGCATGCGCAGCACGACGACGGCATCGGGGTCGCTGTTGAAGAGCACCACGTCAGCCGGCGCCGTGCCCATTAGTGGGGTCACTGGTGCGTAGCCAGCCATCGCGAGGAGGGCCGCCGCAAGCTCGTGAGTGGAGAGGGCAGCAGGCACATTCTGCACCAGGATCTGGATGGCAGTGTTGGGGAGCGGGTGCTCAGCGCGCTTAACAGCCACCTGACAGATGCCGTTACGCCACTCTACTGGGTACGCCCCACCGCTGGTCAGGTAACGGTAGAGGGAGACATACGATGCGGTCATCTGGTTCAGCTGGAGCTCAATCACGATGAGCCCGCTCTTGCGGATGGTGCATGCAGGTGGGTGATCCTTCCCGACACCAAATCTGGTGGTCAGATCGGTCATTAGTGCCGCGTGAAGGCTGTCCTGGTGCGGCCTGCCGGCTGCGTCCCCCACAATCAGGCAGAAGACCGACGTGCGCGCGTGGACGTTGTCAACCGTCCCACCACCGAGGCGTTGGCCATGGTCGACTACGCGGGCGACAAAAGAGTGGTCACCCGCCCACAGCGCGCTCCGAACGAGCATGCCGTAGGAGTCGACTACCCTAGGGCTGACCTACCGGTCCCCCACACAACCGTCAAACTCCCGATCAAACTGCCTCTAAACTGCAACGGCCGGAAATCCCGCCGGGGCTCTGAGTTGCCGCCTTCGTCCCCTCCTTCTAAGTTCAAACCACCCGCACAGGCACCGACAACCCGGGCCGCGAGTCGTCGGGGCCGGGCGGCGGCAAGCCGGCTCCTATACGGGCAGGACAAACTTAGAAGAAAAGTAAGAAAACAGGGAATGCGAGGCCGGGGGGGAAGTGCGGACGGGAGGGGCTTTGGGCTGGTGGGTCGGGAATTGGGGGCGTGGGGGGGGCAGCAGTCCGGCAGGTCAGGGACCTACCTAGGGGTCGGCGGCTCAGGGGGGCGGTGAGTCGGCAGGCCAGAGGAGGCCAGGAGGGGGTCAGAGCGGCACGGTTTGGGGTGGCAGCGGAGTGCGACCCCCGTCTGGACGGAGCCGCTTGAGCTAACAGAGCAGAGAGGGGGGGAGACGGATCAGAGCGAGGAGAGGAGAGAGTGAGGAGGGGATAGGGATAGGAAGAGTGGAAGAACCGGGAGGCATTTTTTTTTGTTTTTTTTTAAAGAGATTACATCAAAGCAACACCTCATGCCGACGCCTAGGCTACAGCAACACGGGGACCAAAGAACAGGGAAACTGGTAGTGGTATTTTTGGTAAACCGGAAACCAGAAACCGGTGAGGGACCCAGGAACCCAGGGACCCAGGGCGTGGTGGCTGAGAAGAGAGCGAGAGGCAGAGGAGAAGAACTGGGAGAGGGAGGAAGAGGAAAGGGGGCGAGAGGCAGAGGAGAAGAACAGGGGGAGGGAGGCAAAGGGAAGGGGGCGGAGCTGGAAGGCAGATGGGGAGGCAGAGGCACACGGAATGGGGAGGACTGGCGGAGGGACTCCTCCGCCAGCCCCCCCCCCCCACCTGCCCACCGGCTTGAGCCAGAGGGCAGGTGGGGGGTAATGAAAGGAGGGGCACAAAGAGGACTAAAAAGCACGCCTAACTGGGAAAGCAGCAAACTCAAACCGGAGCCTTTTTTTTTTTTTTTTTTTAAAGGTATAACATCAAAGCAACACCTTATGCCGACGCCTAGGCTACAGCAACACGGGGACCAAGGAACAAGGAAACTGGTATTGGTATTTTTGGTAAAACGGAAACCAGAAACCGGTGAGCGACCCAGGAATCGAACCTGGAGCCTTTAGGATTGCAGATAACATCGTTAACCACTAGCCCAAAGGTGGAACCATCCCCCCCCAGCCTAACCTGATGCCAAAGCGGGAGAGTTTTTTTTCTTTTTTTCTTTTGAAGGGGGGACATGGACAGGGCTGTCGGAGAAGCCCCATGTCTCCACCAGTCCTCACCCCCCTCCCCCACCAGCCTTCAGGCTCAATTTTTTTTTTTCGAGCCAGAGGGCAGTTTTTTTTTTTAGTTTTTTTAAATGAATTACACCAAAGCAACTCATCATGCCGACGCCTGGGCTACAGCAACACGGGAAAAGAGGACAAAGGAAACTGGTATTGGTATTTTTGGTCAACCGGAAACCAGAAACCGGTGAGGGACCCAGAAATCGAACCTGGGACCTCCAGCTTCGCAGATAGGTGGATGGAATAGGAGGCAAAGCAGAAGAAACCAAAATAAGAAAAAAGGCAGCAACGCGGCAGAACATGAAACACGGACGAGTGGCCGGACTCTGTACCACAGAAAAAGGGGGGGAAGGGGCTGAGAGAAAAGCAGCATTTAAAAAAAAAAAATGTATTACATCAAAGCAACACACTTTGCCGACGCCTAGGCTACAGCAACACGGGGACCAAGGAACAAGGAAACTGGTATTGGTATTTTTTTTAAACCGGAAACCAGAAACCGGTGAGGGACCCAGGGTGGAGGGGAGGACAGCAGGGGAAGTGAGGGGCTGCCTGACGGAACAGTGGTGGTCTCTGGGGCACCAAAGTAAGCTGACACGAGGAGGTCAGGCATTTTTTTTTATTTTTCTTTAAATGTATTACATCAAAGCAACACACTATGCCGACGCCTAAGCAACAGCAACACGGGGACCAAGGAACAAGGAAACTGGTATTGGTATTTTGGTAAACCGGAAACCAGAAACCGGTGAGGGACCCAGGGTGGAGGGGAGGACAGCAGGGGAAGTGAGGGGCTGCCTGACGGAACAGTGGTGGTCTCTGGGGCACCAAAGTAAGCTGACACGAGGAGGTCAGGCATTTTTTTTTATTTTTCTTTAAATGTATTACATCAAAGCAACACACTATGCCGACGCCTAAGCAACAGCAACACGGGGACCAAGGAACAAGGAAAGTGGTATTGGTATTTTAGTAAACCGGAAACCAGAAACCGGTGAGGGACCCAGGAATCGAACCCGGGACCTCCAGGTTCGCAGATAACATCGTTAACCACAAGCAAGCAATGGCGTACGCACAGCAGGAATCCTTTCACGCCGGCAGCGGGACCTGCCCCTCGACGCCCACGCGGACGTCGAGGGTGAACGTTGTGTCGCCTGTAGTGGCACCGGGCTTTTTTTTTTTTTCAGGGCGCAGCAAGCACCGCGCAAAGGAGCGGCAGTGTCGCCCACAGGCTGCAGAACCAGTCCTTGTCACGCTCTGCGTCAAAGCCACGCCACCAGTCCAAGCAGAAGAAGCCATCGTCACCAACACCATTTTTTTTTTCAAAGGTATTACATCAAAGCAACACCTTATGCCGACGCTTAGGCTACAGCATCACGGGGACCAAAGAACAGGGAAACTCGTATTGGTATTTTTGGTAAACCAGAAACCAGAAACCGGTGAGGGACCCAGGAATCAGACCTGGATCCTTCAGGATGGGGGGATGGTTCCACCTTTGGGCTAGTGGTTAACGATGTTATCTGCAATCCTAAAGGCTCCAGGTTCGATTCCTGGGTCGCTCACCGGTTTCTGGTTTCCGGTTTACCAAAAATACCAATACCAGTTTCCTTGTTCCTTGGTCCCCGTGTTGCTGTAGCCCAGGCGTCGGCATAGGGTGTTGCTTTGATGTAATACCTTTTAAAAAAAAAAAAAAAAAAAGGATTGCAGATAACATCGTTAACCACAAGCCCAAAGGTGGAACCATCCCCCCCCATGGTGATGTGGGTGGGAAAAAAAAGGAGGGATCGTGGGGGGGTTGGGAGATGAAGACCAGGGAGTGTAACGTTGGCCTCTGAAGAAAAAAAATCAGGGGCCGCCACGGCTCCGGCCGTGCCTTCGGGATTTTTTTTTGTTTTTTTTTTTAAAGTATTACATCAAAGCAACAACTTATGCCGACGCCTAGGCTACAGCAACACGGGGACCAAGGAACAAGGAAACTGGTATTGGTATTTTTGGTAAACCGGAAACCAGAAACCGGTGAGCGACGTGGGACGATGGAACGATGAGGGAACGATTGGAAGAAAGCTGAATAGGACTCGAGGGGAGAGGGAGACGTAGATTTTTTTTTTTTTACTTTTTCAGAGGCCAACGTTACACTCGAGCAACGCAGCCATGCCGACACCTAAGCGACAGCAACACAGGAAACAAAGAGGAAACAAGAGACCCTGGTGTTGGAACGGAGACTCCCGAAGGCACGGCCGGAACCGTGGCGGACCCTGCAAACACAGGGACACGCAAGCCAATCCATCTAGAGCACCAGAGCCGACAGGACTACAGGAACTTGGACTCGGGGGAACGGGACTTGAGGATAAGGAAGACGAAGGACACGGACACGAGGGAATGGAAGTCAGGAAACTCGAGGCACGTGGGACAATGGAACGATGAGGGAACGACTGGAAGAAAGCTGAAAAGGACTCGAGGGGAGAGGGAGACGTAGAAGCAAAGGATGACGAAAAAACCTTTCGGAGGGAGGAAGGGGGGGGGCGGCACGGGGGGGGCGGGAGCGGGGCACGCAAGGAGGGGAGGGAGGGAAGGGAAGGGGAACAAGGCAGGCCAATGCCCCCCATGCCCCGGGGCAGGTGGGACACAGCAGCGCCCTCGGCCAAGGCAGCGAAGGGCCCATCCAGCCTCCTTGGCAGGGTGGTCAGGAGGGTGTGCTGGGCTGCGGGGCCAATGCCCAGCTGCGGGGTCAATGCCCAGCTTCTGTCGCTTAGGTGTCGGCATGGCTGCGTTGCTTGAGTGTAACATGGGTCTCAAAAAAAAAAAAATCCGCCCCACCCCGTGCCCCCCCCCGCACAGGTATTCTTTCGTCAACCTTTGCTTCTCGCCTCCGTGTCACGGTCATCGGCGCCATCTGGCGTGTGCGCTGTGACCGCCAGGCGAGTGGGCTGTTGGGGGACAGCCTTGCCCTTCGCGCCGTCCGCCTGGCCCTCGACTCTGTCACCGGTGCCATCCGGCGGGATTGGCAGCGTACCGAGGAGGACATCACCATGGTGGATGATGGCTTCTTCTGCGTGGCCTGGTGGCGTGGCTTTGACGCAGAGCGTGACAAGGACTGGTTCTGCAGCCAATGGGCGACACCGCCGCTCCTTTGCGCGGTGCTTGCTGCGCCCGGTGCCACTACAGGCGACACAACGTACACCCTCGACGTCCGCGTGGGCGTCGTGGGGCAGGTCCCGCTGCCGGCGTGAAAGGTTTCCTGCTGTGCGTACGCCATTGCTTGCCTGACCTCCACGTGTCTGCTTACTTTGGTGCCCCAGAGATCACCACTGTTCCGTCAGGCAGCCCCTCACTCCCCCTGCTATTTTTTTTTTTTTTAAAGGTATTACATCAAAGCAACACCTTATGCCGACGCCTAGGCTACAGCAACACGGGGACCAAGGAACAAGGAAACTGGTATTGGTATTTTTGGTAAACCGGAAACCAGAAACCGGTGAGCGACCCAGGAATCGAACCTGGAGCCTTTAGGATTGCAGATAACATCGTTAACCACTATCCCAAAGGTGGAACCCTCCCCTCCCCCCGCTGCTTTTCTCTCTGCCCCTTCTCCCCCTTTTTCTGTGGTAGAGAGTCCGGCCACTCGGCCGTGTCTCATGTTCTGCCGCGTCGCTGCCCTTTTTGTCCTTTTTGGTTTCTTCTGCTTTGCCTCCTGTTCCCTGCCCCCCACCTGCCCTCTGGCTCGAGCCTGAAGGCGGGTGTGTGTGGGGGGGGGTGAGGACTGGTGGAGGCATGGCGCTCCTCCGCCAGCCCTCTCCCAGTCCCCCCATCAAAAGAAAAAAAGAAAAAAAAATCTCCCGCTTTGGCATCCTGGAGGGTGGGACCTGGCCATGCATGACGCATGGGGCGCCGGCTGAGCCCCATGCGAACGAGAGCTGGACAGCCATGCACTGCCAGGCGGGGACCGTTCCAGTCAGCGCCAGTCGGCTTTGTCGGCTTGACTGGCCACAAGGCCACTACTGTGACCCTGAGGAAGGTCCTTTTCTATGTGCTCCTTGCCAGACATGTCTCTCAGAGACCGCTGTTTGGGGTAGTCTAGCCGGCGGGGGCGGTAGTCTATCGGCCGGGAGCCGGCGGTACTCTAGTACTTAAGTGTGCTGGAGTATCGGCGGGTGTCTCTAGTAGAAGAGTAGCCTGCTTAGCTGGAAACCCCGTGTTACTTGTTACTGTTACTTGCTTTTGCATCAGGTTAGACACCGGTTTGAGTTTGCTGCTTTCCCAGTTAGGCGTGTTTTTAGTCCTCTCTGTGCCCCACCTTTTATTCCTGCCCATCTGCCCTCTGGCTCAAGCCGGTGGGCAGGGGGGGGGGGCTGGCGGAGGATTCCCTCCGCCAGTCCTCCCCATTCCCTGTGCACCTGCCTCCCCATCTGCCTTCCAGCTCCGCCCCCTTCCCTTTTCCTCCCTCTCCCTATTCATCTCCTCTGCCTCTCGCCCCCTTCATTCTTCCTCCCTCTCCCTGTTCTTCTCCTCTGCCTCTCGCCCTCTCCTCAGCCACCACGCCCGCCTCCCGGTTCTTCAACTGTTACTATCCCTACCCCCTCCTCCCTCTCTCCTCTCCCCACTCTGGTCCGTCTCCCCCTCTCACTGCTCCGTTTGCTCGTCCCGCGCTCCCCGGTCTTCACCTCCCACCCACCCCACCTTCTCTCCCACGCCTCCCTCCCACGTTTTGAGTTTGCTGCTCTCCCGGTTAGGCGTGCTTTTTAGTCCTCTCTGTGCCCCTCCTTTCATCCCCCCCACCTGCCCTCTGGCTCAAGCCGGTGGGCAGGTGGGGGGGGAGGGCTGGCGGAGGAGTCCCTCCGCCACTCCTCCCCATTCCCTGTGCACCTGCCTTCCCATTTGCCGTCCGGCTCCGCCCCCTTCCTTTTTCCTCCCTCTCCCTGTTCTTCTCCACTGCCTCTCGCTCTCTTCTCAGCCACCTCGCCCGCCTCCCGGTTATTCCACTCTTCCTATCCCTCCCCCCTCCTCCCTCTAAAAAAAAAAAATCTCCTCTCCCCGATCTGATCCGTCTCCCCCTCTCTCTGCTCTGTTTGCTCGTCCCACGCTCCCTGATATTCACCTCCCACCCCACCCCACGCTCCCTCCCACCCTCCCACGCCTCCCTGCTTTCCCTGCCCTCTTCTCTCCCCCGTGCTCCCCGCTCATCCTGCCTGTTTCTCACTCCCTTCACTTTTCTTATTGGCCCCCCGCATCTCCCTGTCTTTACCTCTCCCTCCCATCCCTGCCTGCCCCCTCCCCGGCATCTCCCTGTCTTTCTCTCCCCCCCATCCCTGCCTGCCCCTTTCCGCCCTGCCTGCACCACCATCCCTTCTTGTCTACCATTCCCCCCTTCCCTCTCCCTGCCTGCCCACTCCCTGCTTGTTCCCTCTCCCTGCCCTCCCTCCCCTCCTTGCGTGCTCTTCCAGTCGTTCCCTCATCGTTCCATCGTCCCACGTGCCTCGAGTTTCCTGACTTCCATTCCCTCGTGTCCGTGTCCTTCGTCTTCCTTCTCCTCAAGTCCTTTTCAGCTCTCTTCCAGTCGTTCCCTCATCGTTCCATCGTCCCACGTGCCTCGAGTTTCCTGACTTCCATTCCCTCGTGTCCGTGTCCTTCGTCTTCCTTCTCCTCAAGTCCCGTTCCCCCGAGTCAAAGTTCCTGTAGTCCTGTCGGCTCTGGTGCTCTAGATGGATTGGCTTGCGTGTCCCTGTGTTTTCAGGGGCCGCCACGGTTCCGGCCGTGCCTTCGGGAGTCTCCGTTTCAACACCAGGGTCTCTTGTTTCCTCTTTGTTTCCTGTGTTGCTGTCGCTTAGGTGTCGGCATGGCTGCGTTGCTTGAGTGTAACGTTGGCCTCTGAAAAAAAAAAAAAAAAAAAGCAACAGCAACACGGGGACCAAGGAACAAGGAAACTGGTATTGGTATTTTTGGTAAACCGGAAACCAGAAACCGGTGAGCGACCCAGGAATCGAACCTGGAGCCTTTAGGATTGCAGATAACATCGTTAACCACTAGCCCAAAGGTGGACCCATCCCCCCCCATGCCATTCGCCCCCTCCCTTTTTTTTTTTTTTTCAGAGGTCAACGTTACACTCAAGCAACGCAGCCATGCCGACACCTTAGCGACAGCAACACAGGAAACAACCAAGAAACAAGAGACCCTGGTGTTGGACCGGAGACTCCCGAAGGAACGGCCGGAGCCGTGGCGGCCCCTGAAAACACCGGGACACGCATTTTTTTTTTTTTCAGAGGCCAACGTTACACTCAAGCAACGCAGCCATGCCCACACCTTAGCGACAGCAACACAGGAACCAAAAGGAAAAAAGAGACCCTGGTGTTGGAACGGGAACTCCCGAAGGCACGGCCGGAGCCGTGGCGGCCCCTGAAAACACCGGGACACGCATAGGACAAGCATAGGACACGCATCTCCCTGTCTTTCTCTCTCCCTCCCATCCCTGCCTGCCCACTCCTCCGCATCTCCCTGTCTTTCTCTCCCCCCCCCATTCATCCCTGCCCGTTCCCGCCCTTCTTGCACCACCATCCCTGCTTGTCTGCAATTCCCCCCCTCCCTCTTTTTTTTTTTTTTTTTGCAGAGGCCAACGTGAGACTTAAGAAACGCAGCCATGCCTTTTTTTTTTTTCAGAGGTCAACGTTACACTCAAGCAACGCAGCCATGCCGACACCTTAGCGACAGCAACACAAGAAACAAAAAGGAAACAAGAGACCCTGGTGTTGGAATGGAGACTCCCGAAGGCACGGCCGGAGCCGTGGCGGCCCCTGAAAACACCGGGACACGCATAGGACACGCATAGGACACGCATCTCCCTGTCTTTCTCTCTCCCTCCCATCCCTGCCTGCCCACTCCTCCGCATCTCCCTGTCTTTCTCTCCCCCCCCCATTCGTCCCTGCCCCTTCCCGCCCTTCTTGCACCACCATCCCTGCTTGTCTGCCATTCCCCCCCTCTTTTTTTTTTTTCAGAGGCCAACGTTACACTCAAGCAACGCAGCCATGCCCACACCTTAGTGATAGCATCACAGGAAACAAGAGGAAACAAGAGACCCTTTTTTTTTTCTTTTTTTTTTCAGAGGCCAACGTTACACTCAAGCAACGCAGCCATGCCGACACCTAAGCGACAGCAACACAGGAAACAAAGAGGAAACAAGAGACCCGGGTTTTGGAACGGAGACTCCCGAAGGCACGGCCGGAGCCGTGGCGGACCCTGAAAACACTGGGACACGCAAGCCAATCCATCGAGAGCACCAGAGCCGACAGGACTTAAAGGAACTTGGACTCGGGGAAACGGGACTTGAGGATAAGGAAGACGAAGGACACGGACACGAGGGAATGGAAGTCAGGAAACTCGAGGCACGTGGGACAATGGAACAATGAGGGAACGACTGGAAGAAAGCTGAAAAGGACTCGAGGGGAGAGGGAGACGTAGAAGCAAAGGATGACGAAAGAATACCTGTGCGGAGGGGGAGGGAGGGGGGGGCGGCGGGGGCGGGGCACGCAAGGAGGGGAGGGAGGGCAGGGAAGGGGAACAAGCAGGGAGTGGGCAGGCAGGGAGAGGGAAGGGGGGAATGGCAGACAAGAAGGGATGGTGGTGCAGGCAGGGCGGGAAGGGGCAGGCAGGGATGGGGGGGAGAGAAAGACAGGGAGATGCGGGGGAGGGGGCAGGCAGGGATGGGGGGAGAGAGAAAGACAGGGAGATGCGGGGGGCCAATAAGAACAGTGAAGGGAGTGAAAAACAGGCAGGATGAGCGGGGAGCACGGAGGAGAGAAGAGGGCAGGGAAAGCAGGGAGGCGTGGGAGGGTGGGAGCGAGCGTGGGGGGGGGTGGGAGGTGAAGACCAGGGAGCGTGGGACGAGCAAACAGAGCAGAGAGAGGGGGAGACTGATCAGAGCGGGGAGAGGAGAGAGGGAGGAGGGGGTAGGGATAGGAAGAGTGGAAGAACCGGGAGGCGGGCGTGGTGGCTGAGAAGAGAGCGAGAGGCAGAGGAGAAGTACAGCGAGAGGGAGGAAGAATAAAGGGGGCGAGAGGCAGGGAGTGAGTGGCGGCGGCGCGCCACCCGTCAGCGCCGCCCACGTGTCGGAAAGCCATTGCATGGCTGGTCGTGCCGCCGGGCAGTTGAGAAACGTGTGAGCGAGGGTCTCGAAAGGCGGGTCGGTGAGAGTAGCACAGAACGGGTGACCGCAACACGCAGTTAACACGTCCGGGTTACCGTCCGCATCAGCCGGCGCGGTGTCCGGGTCGAGGAGCTTGACCGCGATGAAGGCTTTGCAGCCAAGGCAGCAGTGGAGGATGCGCCAAGCGGTGATTACAAAAGGCCGGTGGATGGTCGGGTCGAGGAGGCGGGTCCGGACCTGAGCAAACCCCTCTGGCAGGTCGGGGTCGCTGATCGGCGCCCCGCTGGGAAGAGGCTGCGCCTGAGCAACAGCCTTCCCCTCGGAGCGACGAACCTGCAGGCGGTTGGGCTGCCGAGGCGCGGAGGGGCCGGCACCTGACTGGATCCCGCGCACCCACGCCACGGGGTTGTCAACGTCCTCCGGCGCCATGTGGGGACAGGTTTTCGCACACGCTACACCAGGTGTCCGCGCGGCATGCGTCGCTTCTTGACGCATATAGATGCCCTTAAATGCCCTCCAGCTTGGCCCAGACTCTGCGACTGGGCCTCTGGCGACCCATCGGAGGGTTTCCTCTCCGCCGCCCATCGCAGCCACTCAGCAGCATTCCCGCGCTCCCCTGGACAGGAATCCTCTTCCAAACGGCTATACACTGCTGTTTATAGGCCCGAGTGCGCTGTGGAGGCCTGTAACTTGGGCAGCGGGATGGCCGTTTTTCCAGACCTCACTCAGACACACCGCCTGCCCCCCCAGCAGCGCCCCGCGCCTCCTCACTCGCGCATCTAGTGGATGGGGATGTGTATGAGCGCGTGACAAGAGGGCGTGGTTTGGGATGGCGCCAGGACCGCCTAGGAGGTCCGCCCGTGGGCAAACTCCACACCCAGTGGAGGGGTCGAGCCGCCTGTTCAGTGAACGTCTGGGGGAGGCCCCCATGCTGCTGCCCCCCCCCCTCCCCCGCTGCCCCCACTGCCCCCATGGAGAGAAGCCCCCATGGAGAGAAGCTCCCACTGACCGCTTTGCATGAGTGTTGGCCTTGTAACGTTGCTTCGGGGGCTGCGCCCTCCCACTACTGCGACCCAACACATCTGCCCCGTCTCTGATACCCCCCCGCTGGTGCTGGCAGGCTGGCGTGCAGCGTGACCTTGCAGGCTCTCCTTGTGGAGCTCCCCTAGACATAGATTCAAGGCCTTAACTCACGCCCCGTGGTCATCCGGACGCGTACGTGCGAAACCTGAAAACATTTACAGCTTACAGTTTATTGTACAACCCTCGGGGCGTGGGATTAAGTGAGCTGCCTAGCGAGGCTAGCTACCGGTAAAACCTGTCAACCCCCCACCCCCCGGTGCATCGCGAATCGCATGCGATGACGCAATGCCAAGGCTGAAGTGACGGCGCGGGACGGCGGCGACAGCGAGATGGTTTTCACACATACCCATGGGCCCGGTCGCTAATCGCCTACGCACCACAGCAAACGCCTGCAAGGCAACATTCGAAGATATGTATGATATCCCCGTTCAGACCTTCATCGGAAGGTCTGATAAGTGTTCCGTTGGAGCGAGAGAAGCTGACGGAAGCTGGTGTGGACCGCCCCCCCTGTCAGCATCGCGTCAGCATGCAAGCACGCCGTCCGCCCCGCGCGCGCGCCAACAGATCCTATATATGCATAGCGTCGCATGTGTCTTGCAGGCGATGGCTGCAGTGCGTCTTTTGGGGAGATTAGTGAGCGAGGGGATGTGTGAACCCCATCTCGCTGTCGCTGTCCGTCCCGCGCCGGCACCTCAGCCTCGGCATTGCGTCATCGCATGTCATTTGCGATGCACCAGGGTTAGGGGGTACCGGAGACGGGGCACGTGGGCCACGCGTGTTGGGCGTCGGAGTGGGAGCGTGCAGCCTTGGAGCAACGCCGCAGGGAAGAGGCCAACACCCACCCAAACATGCCGTTGGGAGCTTCTCCCCATAAGGGCAGCGGGGAGCAGCGGGGCTCCCCCAGCACTGTCCATGCGTGCATGCATGGACGCGTGGGCGTGGGTGCTCGTGGGAGATGGGGGAGGGGGGGTCTCCCATGGGGAGCATGGGGGGCCTGGTGGGAGCTGTAGGGGGTGCGGGGGCTGTAGGGTGGAGGCGGTGTGTGTGTGTGTGTGTGTGTGTGTGTGCGTCAGGGGGGTGTATGTGTGTGGGCGTTTGTGGACGTGTGGTGTGTGTGTGTGTGTGTGTGTGTTGTGTGTGTGTTGTTGGGGGGGGGGGCATCGACACACCACTGAACGGGCCGCGACGCAGGAGCCTTTGTCAGGAACACACTGGTGTGCTGTGGGGAAGACACAGGGACAGCCATAGTACTGTCGAGTAGTGTGGACTGTGAGTGGGCTTCACACCTCTAAGAGTGGTGTCCGACACGTGTAAAGACAGGAACCGCCAGGAACAGCGGTGACCCTGTTCCTGACAGGTTATGGGCCCCTCACGCTAACCTCTGCGCCAGAGAGATGGCGGGGATCGAGCCTGAGCCCAAGGGGGCGAAGCACCAGCTGACCACCGCGATGAGCCTGGCGTCGCGCATGCAGCCTAAGCTGAAGCAGGGCGGCAACCTGGCGTTGTGGCAGACCAAGATGACGGCGGGTGCCCTGAAGCAGCCAGGGACGTGCGCCACGCGTGCTACTGCGGCTGAGGCTGAGATGGACGCTGAGGTCAACGCAGCTGCTGTGCTGGTCATCCTGGAGTCGCTAGACGAGAGCATCCAGATGATTATGATGGAGGAAAAGACGGCGTTCTCCATGTGGGCTGCCGTGATTGAGATGACGGCCAACGATGCTGCCAACTGGATGTCGCTCGTGGACGACATGATCGGCAGCGTGCTGACGCACAGAGAGACGGCGACTGAGTACATCAATCGCGTGCATGTGATGTCCAAGCGCCTTGCCAATGCAGGAGTGAAGCTCGACCCAGTGCTGCTCGTGTCCGTGGTCCTGCGCGGCCTGCCGGAGCCGTACTCGCCGTTCAAGGTGGCGATGCGGGCTTCGCAGACTGCAGACTACTCGCTGCAGACGCTCAACCTGCTGCTGACGAGGGCAGAGGCTGACATTCAGCTGGCGGCCAAGGAGAGCGACAGGCCGATTAAGTTCGGCACTGCCATGGCGGTGGTGCACGGTAGGCCGGGCAAGCAGCCAAGCTGGGAGAAGGGGTCGGGGCGCCAGCAGCAGGGAGGGGGCAGCCGGCCATTCCAGGGTGTGTGCCACAGGTGCAAGCAGCCGGGCCACATTGCGGCGGAGTGCACGGCTGTGCGCCCTGCGACTGCGCCTGTGGGCGGGGCTGCGTGCGTGGCGTTTGACAAGACGATCAGGACGTACTTCGCGCTGTGAGCGCGCATGGGCAGCGCGCATGGGCGGCGCGCATGGCGGCGCGCGCATGGACACGCAGGGAGCGTGTGCTGTCTGAGATGAGCCCAGTGGGGCAAAAGGCTCAGATGAGCAATGAGACTGGGCCCAGTGGGAGCTCAGTGATGAGGCGCGCATGGGCGCGTGTGTGCTGCAACAATCTGTGATGAGCCCAGTGGGGCAAAAGGCTTAGATGCGCGGCGATTGGGAGTGGAACTCAGTAGAGTTCAGCGCACACTCACCAATGAGCCTGAGCCCAGTGGGAGCTCAGTGACATGAGCCCAGCGGGAGCTCAGGGGGGAATGACGATGATGGCAAGGACTTCAGTGGGAGCTCCTTTGTGCTCATGTGTGACTGGAGCTCAGTTGAGCTGTGTCCAGTGGTTTTCTGGTGTGTGATACTGAAGCTCAATTGAGCTGTGTCCAGTGCATTGAGAGACGGAGCGTTTGAGACCCAAGTGTCGTTTGTTTTGCGGAGTTTTGAGATTGTGAATGATCTACGGCCTGATCACCCATTGCTAACTCACATTCTAATTCTCTGAGTACTTACGGCTGAGTGGGAGTGTCAAGAACACACTGGTGTGCTGTGGGGAAGACACAGGGACAGCCATAGTACTGCCGAGTAGTGTGGACTGTGAGTGGGCTGCACACCTCTAAGAGTGGTGTCCGACACGTGTAAAGACCGTATGTTGATACTCCAGGAACAGCGGTGAACCTGTTCCTGACAGCCTTACAATAGACATGGGATCCTCGATCGGTATTACGTAGTAAATACCGAAAGGGATTATTTGTGCCACTTTGTGCCACTTAGGGCGGAGCTAGCTAGAAGCAGGAGGTGTCGTCACATGTCTCATGTCGCCATCATCTTCGGCGTCGCGAGTGCAGACATGCTGCAACAAATCGTCGCTACGCAGCGACCTTTGCTACACGTGCAGCGGGGCAGTGTGCGCGAAGTGGCCTTTCACATGTTGCGGTCCCTCAGTTCGCCATCGTCGCCCCGATCTTCGACGCTTAGCCATAGCAACGAGTCTTTGCTGCCTAGGCTCCTCGGCGCACAAGCTGCCGTGCAGTGTGCGCGACATGCGATGTGTTGTCGGACAGCCATGCATGGCTATCGTAGTAGGCTCCTCTTGCATGCAGCCGCCTCCCTCTTCCACTAGCGAAGTATAATCACTATTTCGCGGGTTGCGAGTTCGATTCCCGCCCCGCTTTGCTCACTTTTGCGACTAAGTGCGTGCGAGCATGCGAGAACCGAACCACGCTGCCTGTGCGAAGCTATCAGCTACCGGGCATCAGGCAGACAGTTAGCAGGCAGGCGCTGCAGCTCGGCAGCCTGCGCGTGCATGCGGCAGGCAGCATGCTGCAGGTAGGCAGCGTGCGTGTGTGTGTGTGTGTGTGTGTGTGTGCCGCGTGTGGCTAGCATGCTGCAGCTATGCAGCGTGTTGCAGCTAGGAAGCTTGATTGCTTTAGCTGTTAGCAATCAGCATGTGCTGCAGTTGGGGGCGGCAGCTAGGCGGTGTGTATGCGTTCGTGCGTGCGCCATGCAGCTAACTGGCAGCAACCAGACCAGGCAGCCAAACAAACCGATCGGGGTGCGACGCAGGAGCCCTTAAATATGTTGGCACGCGCACACAGGACGGAAGGCAGATTCTCGCAGGCTGACACGGTGCTGAACTTCGCCTTCAGCCCGCTTCTCCAGCCCTGTTGGAACCCTTCCGGAACTCACGTTCCGAACGGATATGGTAGGTCTTGCTCGCGCGGGGCTCCATGCGGTGCTGGTTGCGCCCTTCACCCACACCTCACGAGAAGCTCTCTCTCAACAGTGCCTCCAATTACGAAAGTCTTCGCACCAAGGAGCCGGAAACCGCTTCCTCAACACGATTCAACACAAAAATGCAAACAGGTAACACATCATCATCCGAAATCCCCAAGCCATCCTCCCTTGGGGCATTTCACTTGATGGACAGTATCTGCGCGCGTAGGCGCAGCTTGTTGTCGGGAGTGTAGGCGCGCCGCTGCCACGCTGATGGATTGGACAGCTTGGCGAGGGTGCTGCGGTTCCAAATCGGGTAGAACTCAGTGTACCTACGTAGGTATACAAGGCAGGAGGCGAGGACATTGGTTGGATGAATGGATGGATGGACGTAGCGAGATGTATTGTGATGAATACATTTCTTACCGCTGCTGGCAGGGGGGGGCGGGAATGAAATATTTGCAGACCCCATGCCCCAAAAAAACGAATTTAAATATCGGACCGTGTCAAAATTCCTTTTCCCCCCTTCCTTCATACTCTTCCATACCCACCGTGAAACAATGGGCGGCGGGGGTTCGCTGGTTGGTCCGGGCTGGTTGGTCTGGACCAAAAACAACCCGATCACTTTATTATACTATGACCTCCGTTTGACATTTGAGTGGGCGCGTTGCATTCCCCTCATCAAGCGGAGTCCAAATCCACGCTCAAAAGGTACCCAGGCACTAAACAGACGGTGGGATGAGGTGAGACGCGCGCGCCACCGCTTGCCAACCAGGCCCCTGGTGCTCCAATCACCCCATGAGCCTACCCCAATGAAACCACAGCCATGCTAAGGTCCAGGAGGGCCGATGTGTAGGGGGGGGGGGCGGCACCTTTGGCGGCGAGGGCGGGAGGCCAGGAGAGGGTGCCAGCCGGCGGCTGGCAGGGGTGGAGAGAATGGCTTGCCGGCTGTGGGGGGAGGCCTACCGGCTACAGGGGGGAGGCCTGCCGGCTGCAGGTGGGTGCGAGCCGTAAGGCGGGGCGTGGGTGCGGGCGCGGGCACGGGCTTGGGCGCTGAGAGATGACACTTGGCACGAGCCGTCATTCACTAGAATGCAGTTGTTGTGATTTGCACAACCACCCCACCATTGCTATCGGTAGGGAATATGAATCGATATTATATGATGTTATGAACCTACTCACAAAGTCTTGACTTAAGCAGGTAAGCAGAAGGGTTGGCCCCCCCAAGGCTGTTGAAAATATAGAAGGCATGGGGCAGGGTGGGGTGGGGGGGGGCAATAACTGTCTTTTAGACCCCACGCCTCCTTTTTTGTAAGTTCCCAGGGGGGTGCCACACACCCCCAAGAACACCCTGGTCTAATCTGCTTGAGCTGAAACTTGGTGGGCGGCTGCGTTCCACCACTCCCTACCGATTTTATTTGTGAGGTTTTATTTGTGCCTGTGCAACTCACTCCAACTTGTGTCAATTACCTGTAAAGGCAGCCACGCGCCTCGGTTCAGCCCCACTCCAAGGCCCCATCCACATCCTCCCAACCAATGAACATTAGCGACCATGCATTTGGCATCTGCGATAGAAGACAAATCCAACGCACCCACTCCCAGCCCAATCGGAGGTTTGCAGAGCATCCTACCCCTCCGGGTGGGTTAACCCGAGTTTCACACCAGCCCCACCTCCCCCCCCCCCCACACACACACACACACCCCTGAAATATACATTGGGTATGTGGGTGATCTGAGGGTGTATTTGGACTCCTCTTGGCGAGGGGGATTCACGCGCCCACTCTCATGTCGAACGAAGATCAAAGTACAAAGTTGTGCCATTTTTTTGCAAACGGCATGGGGGTCCATTTTGTTAGGGGTGGATATGGGCGTAACTCAGGGAGGTGAAGGGCATGGCGCCGGTCAGGTGCCAAAATTCGAAGTTTTAGGGCGTGGGGTCAGAAATCTGGTTTCTTGCCGCCCCACCCCTGGCATGGAGTCTGCATTTGTTTTTCCCAACCCAGACACGTGTTTTCCGGAAAAGTGTAAAAACTGTCGATTTCACACTCCCATACCGACTTTTCGGAGAAGCACTGGCCAGAGTGGCACAAAACGGAGTCTGAAATGAAAACGGAGAACAAAGACGGAACAGAAAATGGGTTAAAAATAGAAGGAAAACAGCGAGGGGAATTGTTGCAAAGGGTGGTGTTGCAGTTGAAGCCACACGCGCGCCACACACGCACGTAAGCATGCGTGTGCGCCACCAAGTATCCCCACCCTATTTACATGAGCGATGGTCCAACTTGGCCCGTTCCAGTCGCCACAGTCGGAGTCGAACGGTCTTCGGGCCACCTCCTCATCTCCCTCATTTGCTGCTTCTCCTCCAGCTACTCGACTTCCTAGGGTTGCGCGGTACGCTGTAAGGTACCGCAGTACTGGCAGTGAGGTTTCGCATCCAGGGTCTGATCCGGTCGCTGGGGCAGACGAGAGGCCTTTTACTAGCCACACCAAAACTGTCATTACTGACGCTCACATTCGCTGTGGAGCGAACGACAAATACCAGCCGCTGTGGAGCGGACTTCATGTTCCAAAACTGGCACGCCCTCGGCCAGCAACAACGGGCTCGGTGCCGCACACGACCGCTGCGGGATTTGTCACGGCGGCCCATGCATGCATGGCCATCGGCGGGATGCATGGTGGCCTAGACCCCATGCATGGTAGGCTGGCGCGGTGCGTGGCCTTGCGGGTTCTCCCAGTAGAGCCCCCCTAGACTTGAAGTCTAGGCCTCAACCCACGCCCCGGGGTCCTCCGGGCGCGTACATTTAAAAACTGTAAAAACTGACGCTCATGTGCATGGAGTTGAAACATTCGACTTGCATTGGCAAGCATGTACACACCCTCTTATCAGTGATTTTGTTTTCAGTTTTTTTAGTTACTTCCGAAATTAATCCCAGAAATCTGGGAGCTGGCGCGCGGACTATCGTCCCGTTGACCGCCTTGACTGCTGCCTTAGCGTTGACCATTGACCGTCAAATATAGGTCATTTTCAAGCTCGTGACGAGCTCTTTTTGATGGGATCATCAGACCATCAAGCAACTTGAATGATTGAGATGTATCTGATGGGATCGTTAGGAGCCAAATGGCCCCCAATGGCTCCCAGGAGCCCAAAACAAAATCACTGGGTCTTATGCAACAATACTGGTAGGCACGGCCTTGCGGGCTACCTATGTAGAGCCGCCCCTGAACATCTAGTCTAGGCCTTTTAACTCTTGCCCCGGGGTCCTCGGGGCAGCACATGTACAACCTGTGAAACATAATGCAACACTGCTGGTGGGAGGGCGTTCGCACTTCGGCCGTTTTCCGTTTGTCAATTTAAAAAACAACAACGGGGAACTTCAGAAAGCGGCCGTTTGGCGCCACCCTAAAGCCGACAGCCGCTCACACGCACGCACAACGCCGCCCCTCACCTGACGCTCCCTGTGCTGCCAAGCCCCGTGCGCACCGGCAGCGCATTGCGGTACATGAGGCCCCACTCGCACAGCTCGTGGTCAAAGACCGACAGCTGCACGGTGGCCGTGACGACCGTGCTGGTAGAGGGCGTACCCCCTGCGGTGGGGATTGCACACGCGCGCGATGGAGGCAGTGGTGGTGGTTGAGACGAATTGTTGTGGTGGGAGGGGCATCTTTGTGCACGTCATGCAACCACCTCCTTGTGGTGGTGGAGCACCTGAGCTGTGAAGCGGCACGGCAGCTCCCACGGTGTACAGGCAGGCACCAAGGCAGTCCTCCAGGTCGCGCTCTTTGTCGTGATCGGCCAGGAAGATCTCCAGCACCTGCAAAGGGGGCAGGAAGAACCAGCCACCAGTGCATGGAGGTGAGCATTCAGGGTGAGTGCGCCAGGTTGTTACCAAGGCCAACCGTTGGTCCCGATCGCCATCGCCAGCCTAGCGCAGCGTAACCTCACAACACACACACACAGACACATACACTGCCTCCAACCAAAACACACACACACACACACACACACACACGCACACACTGTCACCGGATGGCATTCACTCTCGACCCACAGCAGCGCGCTCCCATAGCCTAGGGCGTCGGGTCCTGGGCCCCTCCCTGATGCTATAGCCTAGCGCAAGTGCCCCACGTCATGTGACACACACGCACGCACGCGTGTAATTGCACGTAAGCGCGCCCTCACCCACCCAGAAGTACCCAGCAAAAAAGACTGGGCCGGACACCGCGAGCGCCTCCGGCTGGTGCTCCGGCTCCTCGTGGCCCTCCGCAGCCGCGCAGCCCCGCCTAGCTGCGTCCAGCCCCAGCATCATCGGCACCGACCCCTGGCGCTGGGGCACGGGGATCTGAGGCAGCGGGACCGAGCCTGTGCCAAACAGCTGCATTGCGCTGCGGACATCGCCAAAGGCGGCGCGGGCAGCTGCGCCGCGGGGCGGCGCAGAGCTGGCACGGGGCACCGAGCCAGGCAGTGGGGAGCCGGTGCTGGAGGCCATGGCCTGCTCCAGGTGGGACATGGAGAGGCTGGCGTGGAGCTCTACGGTGTTGGAAGACACAGAGCTGGGGCGCCTCCCCAGGTCACCAGCACACCTGCACAGTTGGAAGCAGTGGTGGCGCGGTGTGCGTGAGACCGCATCACCCCCTCAACAAGCAGAGGGGGAGGGGGGGGAGAGTGCAGAGAGAGAGCGGACAGAAAGTCGATGGTGTTGGAGGACACAGAGCTTGGGCACCTCCCCAGGTCACCAGCACGCCTGCACAGTTGGGAGCGGTGGTGCCGCGGTGTGCGTGAAACCGCATCACCCCCTCAACAAGCAGAGGGGGAGGGGGGGGAGAGTGCAGAGAGAGAGCGGACAGAGAGCCGATGGTGTTGGAGGACAGAGCTTTGGCACCTCCCCAGGTCACCAGCACACCTGCACAGTTGGGAGCGGTGGTGCCGCGGTGTGCGTGAAACCGAACTACCCCCTCAACAAGCAGCAGGAGAGGGGGGGGGGGAAGTGCAGAGCGATAGCAGGCAGAGAGCCGACGGTGTTGGAGGACACAGAGCTGGGGTGCCTCCCCAGGTCACCAGCACACCTGGACAGTTGGGAGTGGTGGTGCCGCGGTGTGCGTGAAACCGAACTACGCCCTCAACAAGCAGCAGGAGAGGGGGGGGGAAGTGCAGAGCGATAGCAGGCAGAGAGCCGACGGTGTTGGAGGACACAGAGCTGGGGTGCCTCCCTAGGTCACCAGCACACCTGGACAGTTGGGAGTGGTGGTGCCGCGTCGTGCGTGAGACGGCAACACCTCCTAAACAAGCAAAGGGGGGGGGGGAGCAGACAGAGAGCAGACAGAGAGCGGACAGAGAGCAGGCAGTGTTGGAGGGCACAGCGCTGGGGTGCCTCCCCATGTCACCAGCACACCTGCACAGTTGTGCAGCGGTGTGCGTGAGACCGCATCACCCTTTCAACAAGCAGCGGGGCTGGGTTGAGAGAGCAGTCAGAGAGCAGACACACGTGCCGGGTGCAGCGTGCACAGCCAGCATGACGCAGAAACCCTCCCCCCCCACCCCACCCCCCCACGCAGCGCACCTCGCCCCAGCCGTCTGCCGCTGCCGCTGAGCGGATGGCATGCACGCGTTTGCTTCTGCGGCCATGCCGCTTGAGTGCAGCAGGTACGAGGCCAGCACCTCCTCCATGACCCCGGAAGCCCCATCAACCCCGCCACTGCTGTCGCTGCTGCCGCCGCCACCACCGCCGCCGCCGCCGCTGCCGCTGCCGCTGCCGCTGCCGCTGCCGCTGCAGCTGCCCCTGCTGCTGCTGCAGCAGCAGCAACAGCAGCAGCAGCTGCAGCCCGGTGCTTCTGCGGGGCATGCGAGAGAGGCGCGGAACCAGGGGCACGTGCGTATGGTGCCCAGTAGGAATCCCTGCGTCACGTATTGCACGCGGATGGTGCGCGCGAGCACGGCCAGCTGCTGCGGAGACGCCTGCTCGCCCCTGGGGCCGCCGTACCATGCCGCTAGAGCCACAAATGTCGTGTTCTCGTATGCGACCTGAGAGAGAGAGAGAGAGAGAGAGAGAGAGAGAGAGAGAGAGAGAGAGAGAAGAGGGAGTGAGTGAGAGGTATGGTGCTGGTGGTGGGTGCCAGCGTGGGCAGATCATGCCCCGCCAACGCAGCCGAGCGCTCCTCAACACTTTCATATTAGCCCCCACCCCCCAAGCCTGCAAGTGGTCCACACCTTGAGCACAGCAGCCACTCGATCCGAGCGCTCTGCATCACTTTCAAATCACCCCCCCCACACACACACACCACTCCCACCCCCAAGCCTGCAGCAAGGGCCTGCTGCCAAAAAACTGCACACGATGGCAATCAACCAGCTACACAGCATCATGGGCACACGAAGACAGCTTGAGCCATCTAACACGAAACCAAGACCTAGACCCCGACACCCCCCCTGATCCCTAGCTGGTGCTTGTGTAGTGGCGGGGGGGGGGAGAGGGGGGGAGGAGGGCAACCTCCCACTTCTGACTTCCGCGTAGGCTGGCGCGCTGCGTGGCCTCGCGGGCTTACTAGTAATGCACCCCTAGACGTGTAGTCTAGGCCTAAACTCATGCCCCAGGATCCTCCGGGCGCGTGCATGTCAAAAAAAAACAAGCCTGCAAGTTGTCCGCACTTTGAGCTCTGCGTGGCACAGCAGCCACTCGATCCAAATGCTCCCCATCACTTTCACAATGCCCCACCCCACCCACCCCACCCCCAACCCCACCCCCCAAGCGTGCAAGTGGCCGCACCTTGAGCTCTGCGTGGCACAGCAGCCACTCGATCCAAACGCTCCCCATCACTTTCAAATCAGCCCCCCCCCCCACACACACACACACACACCACACACACACACTCACACACACACACACCAAGCCTGCAAGTGGTCCACACCTTGAGCACAGCAGCCACTCGATCCGAGCGCTCCCCTTCACTTTCCCATCAGTCCCCCCCCACACACACGCACACACCCCAAGCCTGAAAGTGTTCCACACTTTGAGCTATGCGTGGCACAGCAGCCACTCGATCCGAACGCTCCCCATCACTATTACATCACCACACACACACACACACACACACAAGCCTGCAAGGGGTCCGCACCTTGAGCTCTGCGTGGCACAGCAGCCACTCGAGCGCGTTGAACGGCAGCTGCACCCACATGCTGCGCAGGCCCTGCACACAGTCAAGGGAGGGCGGGCATTTTGCTTGCACTGCGTCGCACAGTCAAGGGAGAGTGCGCTGCGACGCATGCTCTGGTAGGCTGGCGAGCTGCGTGGCCGTGTGGGCTCCCCTGGTAGCAGTGGAGCCCCCCTAGACATGTAGCGTGGGCCTGAACTCAAGCCCCGGGGTCCTCCAAGCGCATACATGTAAAACCTGTAAAACCTGTAAAAACCTGCGTCGCGCGCGCCCCACCCACCCACCCGCGTGCATCCGTGTCGTGCGCCCGACCCAGTGATTCCCTTTCGGCTCTACACAGCCATTTGGCTGTATTCCGGCTGTGCTTTGGCCTTGCACACAGCTCAACCCATCCAGTGGATTGTAAGTCTGACAAGTCCGCCAGACAGAGCGCGTCAACAGCTTTTAAATTACCTATGTATGCGGACAAACGGTCAACGGGAGGTCACCGGTCAATGCGGTCAAAACAAAATCCGGCTGTGGAACAATTAATTATAAGTCCTGAAAAGGAAATCACTGGCCCGACCCCGCCCGCCCACCTTCTGCCGCCACGCCCCTTCCAGATCCTCAAACGCCTCCCACACGCGCGCCCTCGCCACATCCATCAGCGGCCGCAGCGCAGGGCAGCATGCGAGCGCGGGGGGCGGCAGGTCCCACACACCGAGCACGTCCGACCACAACCACACGGGCGCCAGCCCAAGCACCGCGTTGGCAGCTGCCTGCGCGCGTGGCGGCGGGTGGGTGGGGCAGCGGGTGAGGATGGTGGAGGGAGCTTAGGGTTTGGGGTTTAAGGTTTAGGGTTTAGGGTTAAGGGTTTTGGGTTTAGGGTCTACACGCTGCACACACGCTGCATGCACATACACAAACATCCATGCGATGCACACCCACCCACCCACCCACCAAGACAACACCCTCCCAACGGGTGGGCAACGCAGCCATGCACACATAGCAGGGTGTGACATACACACACACACACACACACACACACACACACCTGCATGACTGCGTCGGCCTGGTACTGATCAGCCAAGCTGATGACGTGCAGCAGCGTCTGCGCTGGCTGCTGCTCCTCTGGCTGGCCCGGGTTGGGGCTGCGGCTGTGTCTGTCTGCCCACAGCTGCACGCCTGCGCCGTGCTCCGATGGCCGCCGTGCGAGCGGCACGACAGGGGAGGCAAGCCCCGACAGGTGAGCATCGTGCCACCGCTGCACCGGCGCACCCTGAGGCTGCAGGCCCAGCGAGAACGTAGACGCCACGCCCGCCTGCTGCGAGCGCACCGTGTCGACGCTACCACCCCGGGGGTGGACCAGACCGCGCTCCATGCCCAGCGCAGACAGACGGTTCAGGCACTCGCCCCCGTCGTACATTGCCTGCAGCATCAAACACGCTGCCTCGAGCTGTCCGTACTGAACCCGCAGCACAATACGAGGGCGGCTGCGTGGCTGCTCCCACGTGCACGTGCAGGAGTGACCGTCGCAATCAGGGCAGTCTGCCAGGCAGGATGCTGCTGCTGGCGTGAAGCCGCTGCTGCTGCTGCTGTGAGTGTGGAGCCGCTGCAGCTGCTGTGGGCGTGGAGCCGGAGCTGCGTGCACCCCATGCTCGCCGTACGCGTCGTCCGAGCGCGTGTGCCGTGACGCACGCGCGCCACCATGCTGCGCATGCACGGCTCCTGTTACCACACGTGTGTGCTGCAGTTGGATTAAGCTGCACATTAACGGCGACGCGGACGCGAGGAGGACAGCATGCGCAGGAAGTAGGGCAGCATGGGAGAGGGCGTCATGGGCCATTCCGCTGCTTGGCATTCCAGCGCTCCCCTCCGGCCCTTCCTCCACCACTTCCACTTCCATGTCACTTAAGAACGTCGACCGAAACATCGACGCGCGTCGGAGGTCGACGGAGTCGACCGAGGCTGCTAGCCTTGGGGAGCTCTCACCGCCGCCCAGCCGCATGTCGCCTCTAGGCACCCAACCCGACCGCCGACCGCTAGCGAACGCTTCGTGGTGAAAGGGGAGGCGCTCGGTTTGTCGAGTGGCGTGGTTTGTCGTGACGCGTCCAAGGAGTGGAAGTGTGGGGATTCTACCTTCATCGAAGGGAATGATGATGATGAGAGTTTTACAATCCACTTCTGGCGGTCACACGTACGGTTCCAAAGCTCCAGTGGGACTTAGAGAATCAAGGCTCAAGGCCCACAAAAGGTCAAGCTACAAGTAGCCCACGATAACGCCATCCACACTTGGTGGCGGGCGCCAAGCAAGCAGCACCACTGTGCAGGCTGCACACCCAGCCCCTCAAATGGCCAGAGGGCGGACCCAAGGTATAAAACCATGAAGGGACCAAACAGCCCTCCCCCAGACCACCGGAAGCGGGGCTAGTAGCACACCCGCCGCAGCACTCTACTCAGCGACCACACCGCACCCGCCACCGCACGCGTGTGGCGCCACCTCCCCTTCAAAAACACCCTCCAGAGGGAATGCCATCTAGCAAGCAGGTGCAGGCACCCGCTCGCCGTCAACGACGAGGCGCGCGCGGTGGAACTGCGCCCGCTTCCCCGCAACCTTGGCGGCGAGGAAAGCGGGCCACAGCGCCTGGTGCTGCGCCTCCTCGCGGTCACTGAGGACGTCGAAGACTGCAGTCGAGTCCACGCAGCGGCGCAGCTCGTGGCGCCAGCGCACGACAGTGTCGGCCACGGCGTCAGACGCCACGGTGAAGAGCACACGCAGCACGCCGCCCCCGCGTGGCTCCACGCCGATGCCCCCGACGGCAGGCTTGGCGTTGAGGAGCGACGCGGACACGACGCCACCATCAGCCGGCTCCCGCCGGCCGGTGCCGCCGTAGAGGAAGCGCGCGACATCCGTAGCCAGGCGGACGGGCAGGCTGGTGCCGTCCTCGGCAGCTGCAGATCCGCTCCGCCGCCGCGCCGTCGCCTCCTCTTCACCATCCGCCTGCCACCGCCCGCGAAGGAACCAGTTGGCGCCGCGTGCCACCGGGATGGACAGCACGAAGCTGCGGCGCAGCGACGTGTCGCCCACACGCGCAGGCAGCCCCCCCCGGCGGGAGGGGCCGCGCGCAGATGCGGCACGCGTGGCGCCCGACGCGGGCCGCTCCGTCGCCGGCCCCCCCCCCGCCGACGCCACAGGGGCGGCAGCAGCAGCGGGCCGGGCAGGCTGAGCAGCCTCGGCAGCAGGCGCAGCGCGGGGCGCCGCACTGCGGGCCGCATGGCCGGCCCGCGCGCGGGCGGGCTCTGCATGCGGCATCTGCATGGGCGCCCCAGGGACGCGGCTCACCAGGAGGCTCACCACATCCACCAGGGACGCAATCTGTTGCGCCTGCGCCTGCACCACAGCGAGCACCCCCGCAAGGGCACCGCTGTGGCCGGCGTCAGCAACCGAAGGGAAGGGGGGGGGAGAGGAGGGGAGAGGGGGCAAAAGGGGAGAGGAGAAGTAGTGACAGGTGACTGAGCAGACAGAGCGCTCAGACGCGTCGAGCGAAGATCTACACTGGGACACTACACGCGTGGAGTGACCCACACACATTCACGCTTGCAACATTTTAAACTTGAAACGTAAACTTCTACCCCCCTACAGCCACGCTACTTATAATAAGAATTCATCCTGCTTGGTGACCTTGCTGAGAATAGCGAAAAAGTCCCCCAAACACTCAAAACACGTCGTCGTCTTCCAGCTCGGGCGCAGGTGCAGGTGCTCCTCCGGCCTCCCCCAGCCCCATGTCCAGCAGCTTGTTGCCACTCTCCTGGTGGAGGCGCACAATGCGCGCCAGCATGGCGTCCTCCTGGGTCGAGTCAACAACACCGAGATCGTCATCGCCATCGAGCGCGCCCAGCCCAAGCGCCGCCGCGATCGAGACGGCTGCGGTGTTGCGCTCGGCGCCGATGCGCCCTCCAACTGCACTGACAGCCAGGGAGTGCGTTGAGCGAGCAGGGCTGTCATCGCCCTCCTCCTCATCGCTGCTCTTGCCTGCCGGAGGCTGCGCCGCGACAGGTGCGCGGTGGTGGCCCTCCGCAACAGCCACGGCAGCCGCAGTAGCAGCCCCCAGCTGCTCAGTTGATGAAGCCCTGCCTGCCGGAACATTTCTGCTGCGAGACTTTGTGACCGCGCGTCTGAGCACAAACTCCTGCGCCATCGTGCCAACGCCGTCCTCGTCATCATCGAGCGAGACGTCAGGCCGGGCAGGAGCTGGCGCCCGTGCTGCGGCCACCTGAGGCTGCAACTGTGATGCCGCAGCTGCAGGCTGTAGCGGCGCTGATGCCAACTGCAGCTGTGGCACCTGCAACTGCACCATCACAGCTGCTGCCTCATCCTCTGCCAGCTTCCGCTGCTGCTCCAGCAGGAGCTGCTGCTGCCACGCCGCATGCTCCTCCAGCTTCCGCTGCTGCCCCCTGGCCTCACGCAGGCGCCGCAGCTCCTGTTCCCGCCGCTCGTCTTGCTCCTGCACCCGCTGCTGGTGGGCTGCTCGTGGCGGGTCTGTCACAGCTGGTGCCAGCACAGTTGGTGCTGGCATCGCTCCGGCTGCTGGTGGCGGCGCAGGTGCTGGAGGTGCCACGTTGGACCGCACAGCTTGTCCTGCCTGCCCGACCACTTGCCCTAACGCCGGGGCACCTGTACTTACTGCTGCTGGGCGGATTGGAGGGGGCGTCCGCACTCGCTGCTGGGCATATGCGCTGGAAAACTGCTTGAAACTGATCTGCTCGCCTGGCCGTGCGCCGATCGCCCGCATCATGGCAGCCACGTCCGCATCGCTTGCGCTCACGCCCAGGCGCGCCATCAGAGCCTTGACCTCTGCAGCAGAAATTGAGCCGGAGCGGTCTGTATCAAACTCGCTGAACGCGTCGCGCAGAGCTTTGTCCAGACCTGCATCCCTGCCCTGCTGCTGCTTGCCGTAGGCTGCCGCAAACTGCTGCAAACTGATCTGCTCGCCTGGCCGCACGCCGATCGCCTGCATCATGGCAGCCACGTCCGCATCAGTTCTGCTCTGGCCGAGTCTCTGCATCATCGACTTGACCTCGGAAGCAGAAATGGAGCCGGAGCTGTCTGTATCAAACTCGCTGAACGCGTCGCACAACGCCTTGTACAGGGCAGGTTCCATGCCAGGGGCAGGAGTTCCTGCAGCTGTCGCATCCACACGCAGAAGCCCGGGGGGCAGGGGCACTCGCTGCTGCTGAGCCCGTGCGATCTCATCAGCCAGGGCGCCCTCAGGCACCAGGCGCAGCAGCGAGTCGCGCAGGGCCACCATCTGAGGTGCCAGGGGGCTGCGGAAGCCAGCTGCAGCCTGTGCACACGCGATGCCTGCTGGGCTGTAGCCACGGGAGTTGGTAGCCAGCGGGGCGGCACCAAACTCCATCAGAATGGCTATGAGGGGAGGCGACACCGCCAGCACAGCCAGGTGCATGGGCGTCGTACCGTGTGCATTTGGGATGGAGGGGTGGGCACCGTAGCAAAGTAGCAGGTGCGTCACCCAGAGCAGGGCCGTTGGCTTGCGCTTGGGCCTGAAGAGCGCGAGCTTGAAATGGTTTATGGTGTTTGCCTCTTCCAGCCCCCTGGCCTGTGCCTCCTCGCTCAGGACGTTGTGCAGAGCCGTGCGGCCGTGGCGGTCGCGTGCGTCGGGGTCTGCACCCGCTTGGAGCAGCACCATCATGCTGCAGATCATGGTGCCCGGCTCGTGGCGGTGCGGCCTCATCGCATCGAGGTGCAGCGCGCTCTCGCCGCTGTGGTTGCGCGCGTTGACGTCGAGGCCATGGCGCAGCAGCACGCGGACGAGCTTTGTGAAGTTCGTCATGGTGGACTCTAGGCCGCGGTCGTGCAGCAGCGCTGTAGGCTTGAGCGCGCAGCAGCTGGGCGGCCGCGTGACCAGGTGGCTGCGGTCGGGGCACGGCCCCGTGCACGCGCTGGTGCGGTGGATCACGGCCTTGTGCAGGACCGTCTCCCCCTGCACGTCCCTTGCGTTCACGCCGGCACCCGCGTCCAGCAGCATTTGCAGACGCGCCATGCCCTCTGGCATCCAGCAGCTACGTGCAAGCACCGTCATCATTGGGGTCAGGCCCCGCAGGTCCTGAGCGCCAGGGTCAGCCCCCAGAGACAGCAGGTGCTCCATCACCGCAAGCGACGAGCCCTTGCGGCAGCCAGCAGCACGGTGCAGCGCCGTCTCGCCCGCTGCGTTGCGTGCATTCACACCGTCGCACGGCAGCAGCGGCCAGCCAAAGCTGAGTAGTGGGGGCAGCTGAGGGTCGTCCAGATCCCCGAGCGGGCGGGCGTTGCAGCGCAGCCCAGGCTCCTCTTGCCATTGAGGCAGCTCGGGAACAGGCTTGACCACTGGCAGTGGCGGCAGAGGTGCCGCCTCCTGTGGATGCGGTTCAGGTGGCGCTGCGCCAGCGGGCCTGAGCGTGCGCACTGTCCTGCCATCTCCAAAGTCACGTGCAAACCACTCGCCGCACGGGAACACCACCACAGGCGTGCCCTGCTCGGACACGCTCTGGACCGACACGCTCATGAGGTGCCACCGCGCGCGGCTGCCCTTCTCATCGATGCCGATTATGAGGCGATCGAGCTCGCCCAGTTCAGGCAGGTCGACCTTGAAGACGTCAGCGTTGCCAGGCTGGAACCTGCCCTTGGCATTGTCCAGGATTATCTGGCCCGAGGCCTGAGGGGGGTGACAGAGCAGCAGGTGGGCAAACGGATGGCTTAGTTTCAGAGCAGCGGCAGCAGCCTCACTGTGCAGAGCATTGCAGGCATGAATATACGGGCAGAATGGTGTAGTATGCATACATAGGCAGTTCAGAGCTTAACAAGGCACAAGCCCACCTTCTTGCCTCCGTAGATCTGCATGAACACGCCGCAGTCGATGCCGGCACCCGCCATGGGACTGGTCGTCACGATGACCTCGTACTTGCGCTTTGCGGCACGCTGGGTCTGGGTAGCCGACATCTCAGGCTTCAGAGTCCGCACGGTCTGTCCATCTCCCAGGTCCTTGGCCAGCCACGCCCCGCAATCAAACACCACCGCCTCTGTGTTGGCGACATCGCCGCCAAGCGTGCGGATGCGCACGCTGTCCAGGTGCCACTTGGGCTGGCTGCCCTTGGCGTCGTGCCCAATGATCAGGTCCGTGATGTCTCCCATGTCGGGCAGCTCCAGCGTGAACACGTCCACCTGCCCAGGCTTGAAGTGCTCGGGCGTGGTACTCAGGATAACCTGCCCCGAGTGGCTCTTTGTGCCGTGGATCTGAAGGAACACGCCGCAGTCTGTGCCGTTGCCGGGAAGGTCGCTGGTTGTGATGGCAATCTCGTACGACCGTGGGCGCACGGATCCTGCTCCAGCAGACAGTGTGCGCACCATCATGCCATCCTCCATGTCCCTGGAGAACCACCTGCCGCAGCCAAACACCACCGACGGCTCCTCCGAGTCGTCTGCCGTACGCCGCACTGCCACGCTCTCCAGCCGCCAGTGTGGGTGCGCCCCCTTGCCGTCGATGCCGATCAGGATCCGAGTGAGGCGGCCCAGCTCTGGCAGCTCCAGGTAGAAGACGTCCACCTTGCCTGGAATGAACCACTCAGGGTCGCTGCCGAGCACGATCTGGCCAGACGCCTGCGTGGTCGTCGCACGGCATTCGATGTCAGGCCCAATCAGGCATGCGCGTGTGCATCGACATGGCTGGGTCCTCCCTGTGCACAAAGGGGCGGTGCAACGGTGAGTGCCCCCCCTCCCCCCCCCCTCATACCTTGTCCTCTCCATAGATCTGCATGAACACCGCCGAGTCGGTGCCCGCGCCCTCAACGTTAGAGGTCGACACTGTGATCTCGTACATGTGCGGCATGAGCTCACGTCTGGCTGCAGCGATGCCCTGCTCCTGCAGCTTGTGCACCCTCAGCATGCCGGGCGTCGAGGGGCCGACCATGCGAGCCTTGGCCTCGTTGGCGATCCGCTCCGCCTGCTCCTTTGACATCGACTCCATGCCGTCTTGGTGCGCCTGGCAGGCGAGGGGATGCGTACACAAGCCGTGCGTGGTCAGTGTGGGCAGCGAGGGGATGGCAGCTGGTCAGGAACGCCCTCCCCCTCCATCCCTCCCGCAGCACAATTAACAGCACATGTCAGGACGCGCACACCCGCCTCGCATGCACACGCACCGCACGCACACACACGCGCCACACGCGCACACACTCCCGCACACCCCCACCTGGAACCTCTCCATGTAGGTGTCATACGCGCTGTCCTGCAGTCGCAGCGGCCGCCGCTTCTTGGCAGGGCTCAGCCTGAGCGCCGAGTAGCCGTCCTCCAGCGTGTCTGCAAACCGCGGGTGCACGACTGGCCACTGCGAGGCGGCCATCTTGGCGCGCCACCCACGGCCCGCGGCCTCCCCCCTGCCAGGGCTGCCACTGCGGCCCTCCCCCATGCCGGGGCTGCCACTGCGGCTGCGATCGGTGTGGGAGGGTGCAGCTGGGCTGGAGCTGCGGCCTGCGGCCCCCCCCCTGCCAGGGCTGCCACCGCGGCCCTCTTCCGTGCCGGGGCTGCCACTGCGGCCGCAACCGGTGTGGGAGGATGCAACTGGGCTGGAGCTACGGCTGCGGCCGGTGTGCGGTCGGGGGTGTAGCTGTGGGCTGAACGCCTGGAAGTGGGTGCTGTGCTCGGGGCCAGCGGCAGTGCCCTTGTCAGTGGCCGGCTGGAAGCCCGCATGCAGCGCCCCCTGGTCCATGGCAGGCCCAGGGATGCTGGGGGCGACGTCGTTGCTGCGCCCAAAGTGCGTGGTCGTAGGGCCGCGCCCGCTGGTGGCGACGTGGCGCCGGAGGGCCTGCTCAGCTGGCACGGGGTCGCCAAAGTTGGCCGACCGGTGCAGCACGGTGTTTGTGCGCGTGAAGGGGTGCACGCCGTATGCAATGCGCTGGGCCTTGCTCTTGGTCATGTAGCCGCTCGCTGCGAGGTTCGGGGGGAAGGGGGCGAGGGAGGGGGCTCTGGAGGTCAGCACGGAACAGTTTGTCAGTTTCAGTTTGGGGAAAAGAATATCGGGGGGGAGCTCTGGGTGTCAGAACGGACATTCAGAATGCGCACTGTGGCAGAGTCAGATCGGCGTGTCGGGCTGGCACACTGCCACAGCACACAGCATATCACCCACCCAGCGGCCCCTCCCGGCCCCTGCCACGTGGCCTCACCGATGGTCTCTGGGAAGCCCACGAGAGGGTACCGGGGCTCGTCCTCCAGCGACCACGGTGGCTTGTTCCCCCTGTACTGCAGCGTGCCGTCCTTGCGGGCGGTGTACAGGTAGTGCTTGCCTCGGTACGTCGGCATGCGCGTGCTGTGCCCGAGGATGTCGAGCAGCGCTTGCGTTAGCGCTGCCAGGTCGCCGTCGCCCCACCACATCTGGTACGGCAGGTACGTGGGGCGCTGCTTGCGCCGTGCCGGCGGCGCCGCGGACGCCGGCCAGCCAGAGGCGCTCTGGTCGGGCATCGGTGCCACGTCTGCAGGCCTGAGCTCAAGGGGCAGGAACTCTGGTGGCGGTGCACCAGTGGGCCTGAGCGTGCGCACGGTCCTGCCATCTCCAAAGTCGCGTGCAAACCACTCGCCGCACGGGAACACCACCACGGGCGCGCCCTCCTCGGACACGCTCTGGACCGACACGCTCACGAGGTGCCACCGCGCGCGGCTGCCCTTCTCGTCAATGCCGACCATGAGGCAATCGAGCTTGCCCAGCTCAGGCAGGTCGACCTTGAAGACGTCAGCATTGCCAGGCTGGAACCTGCCTTCGGCATTGCCCAGGATGATCTGACCAGAGGCCTGAGTGGGGCGACGGGGAAGCAGGTGGGCAAGCGGGTGGCGTTGGTAGTGAGAAGCTCAACAACCCGCACCGTGCAGAGCGGGGTGTGTATGGGTGATAGCAGCAAGCACGCGGTTGGTAGAGGCTCAACCCAGCGGGGCAGGGCAGGGTGTGTAAGAAGAGGACAGCGCGGCAATCCACGGCGCATACTAGTCTGCTCATAGTTGATGGTAAATTGTGGCCAAGAGGGCTTAAGATGGCTCAAACCCACCGACGGGACAGAGCAGTGTGCGTAAGAAGAGGACAGCTCGGCACCCCCACGACGCAGACTGGTGTGCGCATGGCTGATGGTAGATTATGGCCAAGAGGGCTTAAGAGGGCTCAAACCCACATTGAGAAGGTTTGAAAGGACTCCACCCCACCAACAAGACAGAGCAGTGTGCGTAAGAAGAGGAAAGCTCGGCAACCCCATGGTGCAGACTGGTGTGCGCATGGTAGATAGTCAACTTATAGTCAAATTATGGTAGAGTGGGCTTTTAAAACCACACCTTCTTGTCTCCGTAGATCTGCATGAACACGCCGCAGTTGATGCCTGCACCCGACATGGCGCTCGTCGTCACGATGACCTCGTACTTGCGCTTGGGAGGGGCCTTGGCATTGGCGCGCGACGGCTCTGGCGTGAGCGTGCACAGCGTGCGACCGTCGCCGTGGTCAGGAGACAGCCACCTCCCTGTTGCATAACAGCAGGCCATAATCAGCCGTGCATGTGTGTGTGTGTGTGTGTGTGTGTGTGTGTGTGTGTGTGTGTGTGTGTGTGTGTGTGTGTGTGTGTGTGTGTGTGTGTGCACAGTGTGCGACCGTTGCCGTGGTCGGGAGACAGCCACCTCCTGTTTGCACAACAGCAAGCCATGATCAGCAGTGTGTGCATGTGTGTGTGTGATTGTGTGTGTGTGTGTGTGTGTGTGTGCACGTGTGTGACCGTTGCTGTGGTCGGGAGACAGCCAGCTCCCTGTTGCGCAACAGCAAACCATGATCAGCTGTGTGGGTGGGTGGGTGTGTGGGTGGGTGGGTGAGTGTGTTTATGTGTGTGTGTATGTGTGTGTTTATGTGTGCGTGTGTGTGTGTGTGTGTGTGTGTGAGTGTGTGCTCATGTGCGCGTGTGTGTGCATGCACGCACGTGTGTGCGTGCAAGCGTGTGTCTGTGGGGGGTTGTGTGTGTGTGTGTGTGTGCGCTGCTGGCATAAAATGCTGTGTGCACCATCACAATGCGCCATCATCCCCAGGTACCATCACCCACCGCAGTTGAAGACCACCTCCGGCTTCTCCTCGGTGATGTTGCGGACGACCACGCTGTCCAGGTGCCAGTGCGGGTGGACGCCCTTGGAGTCGTGCCCAATCTGAGCACAGGGGTGAGGTGTGTGTGTGAGTGTGTGTGTGTGTGTGTGTGTGCGTGTGTGTGTGGTTTCTAGAGACGGAGACTGTGGTTTGTTCTCCCATCCCCAAGACACGGTCACGCGCCTCTCTCTGTGTGTGTTGCACTAGGGGCCCCTATTGGTGAGAGGCGTGTGTGTGCGGTTATGAGAGACGGAGAGTTACGGTATGTTCTCTCACCCCAAAGAAACCGCCACGTGCCTCCCTCTGTGTGTATATTGCACAAGGAGCCCCTATGGTGAAGTGTGTGTGTGTGTGTGTGTGCGGTTATGAGAGACAGAGGGTGGTGGTCTATCCTTGCATCCCCAACACACACACGATACGACATACTCACGTGCCTGCCTCTGTGTGTTTTGCACACAGGGGCCCCTACAACTTAGAGTGCGGGTGGGGGGGGGAGGGCGGTGTGTGTGGGGGGGGGAAGGGGCATCACCAGTGGGTTTTTCAGCTTTTTAATTATTGTATTGGGGCCAGCCGGCGCGCGGACCAACGTACCGTTGACCGCCTTGTCCGCTGACTTAGCGTTGACCAGTGCGGAGGTGACCCCAAAGCCCCACACTGCCCCACACTACGCCACACACTTACTCAATTGCCCAGCCCCATGGTCCCAAAAGTGGACCCTCGACTTAATTGGTTTGGGACCAAATGGCCCCACGTGGCCCCAACTGACGAAAACAAAATCACTGTGCATCACGCACGCTGCTGCCGCACCATGACCTTGTCGAGCACGCCCATGTGGGGCAGCTCCAGCGTGAACACGTCCTCCCTGCCCGCGGCAAACGACCCGGGGCTGCTGCCCAGCAACACCTGGCCCGAGGCCTTCTTGTCGCCGTAGATTTGGAGGAACACGCCGCAGTCGGTGCCTGCTCCGCTGCATGGGGGGGAGTCGGAGAGGCGGCCGGTTAGATGTCGTGGGAGGGGCTGATCCTACCTGTGACCCTGAGGACGGTCCTCACCTATATATGTATGTTCCTTGCCAGACATGCCGTCAGGGGCCTCTGTTTGGGGTGGTCTAGCGGGCGAGAGCCAGCAGTTCTCTTATCCAATCAGGTCGACTGGAGTATCGGTGGGCGATGTCTGGTAGAAGAGTAGCCTGGAAACCCCATGCCAATTTGTTACTTGCACCAGCAGCACGTGTCTCCCCTTCCGCCCCCCCCCCCCCCCCGTTTCCCCGACTCACTGAAGGTTGGACGTGACAACGGTGACTGCGTACGTCCGCATGTGGGTGGCCTTGAGCGTGCGGCAGGTCATGCCATCATCCAAGTCTTTAGCAAACCATCGACCTGCACCATGGGAGCAGGAGCAGCAGTCAGGGACTAGCTGGTCTGGCTGCTAGGCCGGATGCCGGGAGGGGTGAGGGGTACAAGGGGCATGGAGCAGGGGGGAGAGGGCGGCAGGTGGGGATGAGGGCAGAGGACAGATGTGAGGCAGACGTGGGGCAGGCATGGGGCAGGCGTGGGGCAGGCAAGGGGCAGGCATGGGGCAGGCGAGGGTGGGTGGGTGGGTGGGGTGAGGCTGTGTGGGGGGGGGGGGAGGGAGGGGGAGTGCATGTGGGGCTGACGCGGGATAATCAAGGAGGCAGGAGCAGCGTCCATCAACGCACCGCATCGAAACAGCACCGGTGGCACGTCATCCGTCACGTTCCTGACCGTGACGCTTTTGAGGCACCAGCGCGGGCGGGTGCCCTTGCCGTCGTGTCCAACGACGAGGCGGTCGAGCTCGCCCATGTCAGGGAGCTCCAGCTGGAACACGTCAACAGCACCAGGTGTGAACCATCTCACATCGCTCCCGAGCACGACCTGCCCAGAGAACGTCTGCAGATGGGGGTGGAGACAGGGAGGGAGGGGAGAGGTGCTATCAGCAGCTGCACAGCCGGTGAGTGTGAGTGCGGAGGGGGATGTGTGTGTGCGTGCACGCCGGCATGAGGCAGACAGCAGTGCAGCAGCAGCAGCAGCAGCAGCAGCAGCAGCAGCAGCAGGAACATCATCAGCAGCAGCAGCAGCCGGCCATCCCGAGCACGCGACCTGCCTTGTTGCCGACGATCTGCATGAACACACCGCAGTCTGTGCCCGCGCCCTCGGCGCTCGACGTGGCGACAGAGATCTCGTACACGCGGGGGAGCAGCTCGCGCCACGCGGCCTCGACGCCCGCCTCTTGCAGCGCCTTGACCGCGCTGATCAACGTCGCTCGCTCGAGGTCGTTTGTTGCTAGGTCCACCACCAGGTCTGCCGGCGGCGCGTGCGCATGCCCCCGCACAAGCAGCACACGGCTCGCCCCGGCGGCCTCGCCCCCGTGGCCATCTGCAAACGACAGCTCGGGTTCCACAGACAGCGGCGGGGACACGCCTGCGGTGGCTGTGCCGCCCCTTGGCACCCTGACCCTGTGGTGCACCACGTACTTCTCCAGGCCGGGGATGACGGTGCCAGGCGGCGGCAGCCCGGCACGGAGCTTGCGCCCGGGAGACTTGTTGGCAGCAGCCTTGGGCGGTGGGCCAACAACCTCGCGGTTGGGGTGCACCCTCACGGTCTCGCGCGTCATCGGTCCCAGCTCCACCGCCAGGGCGCGCAGCTCCGGGTCGACCGGCAGCCCGGAGCTCTCCCGAACATCGACCTCATGCCCCGCAGCCGCCACGCTGTCCACCACGCGCCTGCTGGGGCTCAGGCCGCCCTGCCGCCCCGTCGTGCGGGCAGACAGCCCATGTGATGCGCGCACACTGTCCTCTGACAGCTGGCTCTTGAGCGTGTGTCGCACAAGTGCGGACGAGCCATGCGCCAGCACCTGCGCGACCGATGCCGCATCGCCCGTCCCGTACAGCCTGGGGGGCGACTGCCGATGCGCGTGCGTCGAGAAGGGCACACACGCGCCGTCCTCCGCCTCATCCTCCCGCCGCCGCCGGTGCTGCTGCCGCTCTGCTGCGCCCCCTCCCCCACCGCTGGTGCTGGCGCCGCCCCCGCCGCTGCTGGCGTCACTGCCCCAGTCGCCGTTGACCTGCCGCTGGTACCACGTGAACTTAGCGCGCGCAGCGATCGCGGGGTTGAGCGGGTAGGTCCCGGTCTGCTCGTGCCGTCCCTCCTCCCCCCGCCGCGTGCGCGTCTCCTCCCCAGCCACGCCCTCCTCACCATTGCTGCCATCGCCGTCATCGCTGTAGGCCTCGCTCCCGCCCTCCTCATCTTCCGGCACCGGCGGCATCGCGTCCCCTGAGATGTCAACCAGGTCCATGGCTCCGCCGTGCTCCGCCGCCACCTCCAGAAGTGCCTTGCTGTGTGCCAGGAGGCCCGCCAGACCCTTGGCTCGCCCGCCCGCCGGCAACAGCTCGTTGATCGATGCATCCTCACTGGCACTACTGTGTGATGGAGAAGACGAGCGGTCGTTGCCAGCTGGAGCAGCAGACGCCTCGTGCCCGGGGTCCTCCTCCCCAGCACTGTAGCTGCCGCGCTGCTGCTCTTGCTGATGCTGTTGCTGCTTCTGGTGGGCAGGTGCAATGCGCTGCTCGTCGAAGCGCGTGTGCTCCTTGAGCTCCCTGTGCAGCCGCAGGGTTTGCGGTGTGAACGACGGTGTCTGTTTGGGGTGTGAGTGTGCAGGTTTGGTGCACAGGTGCATTGATCATGGCAGGTCTTCAGCTGGATAGTTGAAGTGAACGCTCCCTCCCGCAACCCAAACGCACACACACACACATGTGCCGCCCACACCACTCGGCACATGCAACAGGGCTCAGTTCATCAAGGAAAGGATGACAGCGCACCAGCGCAAGACCCCCGTCCCCCCTGCAAACACACACACGCACACACCTTGCAATCTCGTCATAGGTCTGGCGCAGTGCCTGCAGCCAGTCAAGCCCCGTGATCAGAGCCTGCTGCGCTGCGGGGCCCGTCCCTGGTTCGGCAACAACCGCCGCTGCCCCGCCGCCAGCACCGCCCTCAGAGGCGGCAGCGCCAAGCGCCAAGGCCAGCCGCGCGACCCCGCGCGCATGCTGCTTGTTGTTGGGTTTGGCGAGCGACACGGCCGCCTTCTGCGCAGTCTCCAGCAGCTGCTCCTTGGCGGACAGGCTGACCGCGCGGCCGGCATAGGGCCGCGCTGGGCTGCTGGGCGCCTGCTGCTGCTTCTGTGTTGGCTTCCTGGCTGCGGCCAGGGACTGCTGACCCGCCTTTGCCTTGGTGGCTGTGGCAGCGCCCGCCTTGCTGGTCACAGCTGACGCCGGGGTGCTGGTCACGGCAGGCAGGTGCAGCGTGCCCGTCGCGATCGC
The DNA here is from genome assembly GCA_016618255.1 of Chlamydomonas sp. UWO 241. NCBI lineage: Eukaryota > Viridiplantae > Chlorophyta > Chlorophyceae > Chlamydomonadales > Chlamydomonadaceae > Chlamydomonas > Chlamydomonas priscui. The sequence continues at coordinate 101,247 of VFSX01000191.1, read as the reverse complement.
CTGGTGCGTGGCGTGTGCCTGCTGCGCTGCCTGCAGCACGGCGTGGCACGCCTGCGGGTCGGCAACGTTGAAGTTGCCGCGCAGCTCGCGGTCACCAAGCTGCAGCAGCAGGTCGCCGTCTGCAGAAGGCGGGGGAGGGAGGGGGTCAGGGAGCGCCTGTCAGAAGCTGTCAGTTCGTGTGTGTGCTTGCAGGCACGAAGCACCGAGCACGCGCCCGCCCCACCCACCTATCTGGTTGCGCTCCACCAGCTGTGCCAGCCACGGCATGCCGGCACCATGGTGCTCGCGTGGGATCTGTGCCCAGCACGAAAGCTCGAGCACAGACCATGTGGCGGGCGGACGCTTCAGTACGGCGTACCACTCGCCCACGTCCTGTCCAGGCAGCATGTGTGTTTAGACGGGCAGGCTTGGATGGTCTGGTCTCTTTTTATCAGCTGTGAGGATCCCAGTGCGCCCTGTGTGCATGCTGTGTCTTCCATCCGTGCGTGAAACATGTGTGCATGCATGGGTTGCAACCCCATGCATGCAGCGACGACAGCCCCCAACCCCATGCGTCGACGAATTCACAAGCTTACATGGAAGGGCCGCTTGGGGCACAGCGAGTCCCAGTGATGACGCACGACCTCGTATTGCTCATGCGCAACACGTTCAGTCCTCACGGGGGCGGCGGGTGGGGGGCCGGCGCCCCCTCGCCGAAAACGCGCGTCTCGAATGCTCATCGCTCCATGATTGACCTGTGTGCGACAGGGACACAAATGCAGTCGGGCGGTTTGTAACTGCCTCTTCCGCCTCCCACACCTGTTGTGCAACACCTAGACACGGGCCCGTTTGTCGCGTTTCGCTTCCAAGGACTCGTGATGCTGCCTCGCGCAGCTGCCCATTCTCGAGCAGCTGCGCAGCAACAGGCTGCACCCATGGCATCTCCTTTGCTTCCTCTGTTCTGCAGCTGCGCTGGCGCTACTGATGTGTGCGGGCGTGTGGTAAGCGGGCTGTGCTGAGTGACGCCTGTGGCTGCAGCTGGAGCGAACAATGCCGCCCCGTCCGAAAACTCTCCGCCTGGTCCGTCCATCCATCTACACCCTCCGCCCGTGCCCGCACTCATCACAACGAAGCAAAAGCCCTCGCGTTCAGAGCGCATATCCGAGGTGATTGTTGTGATTGTGAACGGCGACGCGAGGTGGTCGCCTAGGCACGCGAGCGGGCCCTTGCCAGTGACCTGCAAGTGCACACGCACACATGATGCCTGTCAGGGGTGCCTGCCAGAGTTTGTGTAGAGGCGTCGTGGTCCCCCAAGCACGCGAGAAAACATGCCCAGAGCAGCGCCTCCGTGCCCTGCCACCGCGTCCCCTTCAAAGGGTAGCCCCAACTTTCTGCAGCGCAGCACACACGCGCGCACACACGACGCGCGTCTGCCCCACCTGAGCCTGGGCGCAGAACCCGGCGAACGCGAGCATCGCGAGGCGTCCGTTCTTGATCTCCTTGAGCTTCAGCTCCTCCATGTTCTTGCCCTTGGAGAATCCCAGGGGGTCGATGCCGGGGTAGCCGACGTCTGCGCGCGCGTGGTGCGAGGGGGGCAATGGGTTTTGACAATGCCCTCCCACACACACACGCGCCACTCACACACACATGCGCCAGGCGGGCACCGAGAGGGCGACAACCAGGTGACACATAGTTAGCCGGGTCACGAGTGGGATGGGATGGATGGGCGCAGCGGACAGAAAACACGCGGTCGGCACACGCATACCCGCACACACAGCCCACTCAATCACGAGAAGCGACCCGGCGTGTTTGCGTGCGCCGGATGCGGCGCGCCCCTGTTCAATGCCTCGGCCAAGTACGAGTCAGGAGCGGGCTGGCCCTCTTTCTTCACAGCCCTGCCGGGCGCTGTCGACGAGGTCGTCGACACCTCGCTCCTGGGCTGGACGTCACGCACGGGTGAGCGCGGTCCCTCGCCGCCTGCCTGCGTGCCTCCCCCCTGAAGACCGATCCCTGGTGACGATGTGTGGGGCACCCCTGTCTCTGCAGAGGTGCGATGCCACAGGTGCCAGGGCCACCTTGGGCACGTCTTCACGGACGGCCCGCCCCCGACCGGTCTGCGTTACTGCATGAACGGGCTGGCGCTGGCGCTCCAGCCGTCATCCGATTCCAAGGCATAGCAACACCAGCAACAGCGCGTGCCACGAGCGCGTGTGCGCAGCGGCGCAATCCTGTAACTCTGCAAAAAAAAACATGAAGCGGGAGGCGGCCTAGTCCTAGCTAGTCCACGTGCTACTGCACTGCCTACGCCGTGTCCATCGCGTCCGTCTTCTTGTCGGTCGTTGCGTCCTTCTCCTTGTCGGTGTCAGCCTTGTCCTTCTCGTCCGTCTTCTTCTTCGCGTCCGCCTTGGCCTTGGCCGCGGCCTTGCCCGCCTCCTTCTCGGCCCACTGGCGCTGCTCCTTGTTGTCAATGAGCTTGTGCAGCGCCAGGATGGAGCGGATGAGCGACGACACGTAGATCACCAGCATCATGTCGTTTGACTTGACCGCGAGCGCCTTGGATAGCGCCTCAACGTTCATGTTGGGCAGCAGGTTGAAGATGTCCTGGAGGTGGCCCAGGATGTCGTGGTTCATCGGCAGCGTGCCGCTCAGCACGTGCCCCAGGTACATCTGGATCTCTGACAGCCGGTTCCGCAGCCCGTTGAGCGCCTGCAGCTTGCCAGATACGTCACTCGACAGCGTGCTGATGGTCGCGTCCTTGACGTCGCGCAGCAGGTGCTCCACGCCAATCTCTTCAGCCTCGGTCTGGCCCACCTCGGTGGGCACAGAGACAAAGACCTTTTGCGCCTTCTCCGTGCCGTCCGCCCGCACCTCGTCAATCGCGTGGTACGCCGTGAACGGCAGTCCGATCGCCTTGGGCTGCACACACGCACGCACGCGCATATGCGGGGGCGGGCCCGCTCGTGTGAGCATGGGAGGGCGGGCGCACACTCTTGTGCATGCGAACGTTGGCAGCTGTCGCATGCGGATCCGTGGCACGCATGGGCCCATGGGCGCATGGGCGCATGGCGCGTACCTGGACCTCGCAGATGACCATCACCGGTTCCGGTCCACCGTCCGTGAACTTGGCAATCAGCGAGTTCATGTCCAGGTCCGCCTCCTTGATCTTAGGCCCCGTGGAGTACCAGCCCACGACCTTCTCACGCGCTGCGCGCATGGGAGCGCATGGGCGGGACCGCATGGGGGGCGTCAGGTGCCCGCTTGCCCCCCCTGCTCCCTCTCCCCCCTGATCCGCATGGCAGGCACCCCGTATTCAGCACCCACCGTTGACCTTCTTGAACATCTTGCACATGACCTCCAGGTATGAGTGGTCCAGGAACCAGATCGAGGTATCGTTGTCGTCCTCCTCGAACGGCACTGCGCCCCAGGGGGTGGTCACGCACTTGGCAACAGCACTCGGCAGGCATGCCGTGCAGTGCGGGGCGCAAGGGGCAGGGGGGGCCTGTGACTGAACCCCACGCACCTGCAAACGAGTTGGTCACATCCACGACGCCCTGCGACACCTCTCCTAGCAGCACGCCCACGACGCGCTTCTTGGTGTCCTTGGCCACCCGCCCATAGTGGTCCACCACGCTCAGGAGGACCAAGGGGTGGAGGACGACCTTGTCTGGCACGGCCCCAGGCATCAGGCTAACTGCAATGTGGTGTTGGCCTACAAGGGGAGATTCGGCGTGCCAATGGAGACGGGGCCAAAGGAATTAGGTCATCCAACAAACTTTGCAAAGTCCACACTCACCTGCAATTCATACTTTCACTCGCACTCGTCTTTCGCTCCTTACAGCATCCTCGCTACACGCCCCCCTGCACCTGCATGGGCTCCGCCAGCCCCCTCCCGTAGTTGCATAGAGGCCACCCACAGCCACATTCGGATGGAGCCATTTCTAGCGATTAATCGGGTGCTCGATGCAGCGACGCACACGCAGCCGGGCGCGATCCGCAAGGCGTGTCTGCTCGTGGAGGACTGCATCGTCAACAACAGGTGGGTGTGCCGTGCAAGGGGGGGGGAGTGCATGCGCGCAGGGGCGCCGACAGCTCGATCCATCGACGCCGAGCTCGCTCGCTCTCTCTCTCGCAGGGACAACCTGCGCGGGTTCTTCGACAAGTGCTTCCCCAACCTGCTCAAGGTGGGGTGGTGCATGTGAGGGGCAAGAGGGGGCAGGTGCCGCATACGATCTGCCCATGCGGCGCCCATGCGGCTCCCATGCGGCTCCCATGCGGCTCCCATGCAGCGTGCCCATGCTCCTGCAACTGCAAATGCCCATGACCATGCCCCTGCGTGTCCGCAGCGCATCTTTGGCTACGATGACTTCGAGGCCAGCTGGCTCAACATGGTCACGAAGGCAAGAGCAATGTGCACGCCGCATGGATGCCCTGCCGTTGCATGCGCCAGCGCACGCGCGAACGCTCTCTGTCAGCACATCAAACGTGACCTCGCACACTGCACTGCACACGTGCCTGCCTGCAGCCGGGCAAGGAGGAGGACGCGCGCGCGCTCGTCAGCCTGCTCCACCCGCAGGGCAAGCTCTTTGGCGCGATGCACCGTGCTGATGCCGAGGCGCTCATCAGCTTCATCTTCCCGGTCGAGCGCCTGCCTGGGCACACCCAGGCGCTGCTGCTGACGGCGACGGGGCGCAGGGAGCTCGAAGCGTGGCCGCAGTATCGGGGCCACATCATGGGGCCGGAGATGAGCGCCGCGCGCCGCCCGCAGGTCTTCCTCGACGTCTTCACCTACTTCATGTTCTGGACCGCGTTCTACGTGCTGCGAGGAGGGCGGTCGGAGGAGGCTGCGCGCGGGGCGGGGGGCGTGCCCGCGTACACAAGCCAGGCGGCCGCGCGCGCGCAGGGCGGCGCGTCACAGAACTGGGGCCTGTCAGACCTGCGCCAACTCGGCCGCAACCTCGTCGCCGGGTTTGGCCACCCGGGCGGCCCGCCGCTGCACCGCCACCCCTACTACGTGCTGCTGCGCCTCTACCTCGAGCACTTCCTGCCCGCGGGCGGGCCGCGCGGTGTGGGCGGGCCGACGGGTGGCCACGTGCTGCTGTCGGTGCTGCTCGAGTTCTGGCTCACAGACGTGTCAGAGCCGGTGCCGTCGGACGCACCGCTGCAGCTGGGCGGCGCTGCAGGGGGGCTCAAGGGCGGCGCGCCGGGTGCGGCGGCGGGTGGGCCAGTGCAGGGCGGCGGCGCCGCGCCCGGCGGGCCCTCGGGCGGCTCCGCCACTCCGCCGGGCACAGCGTCGTACCGCGCGCTGTCATACCAGCCGCCGAGCGACGACCTCGTTGAGGCGCTCATCCAGATGGTGCGTGCGTTAAAACACACGCACGCACATACATACACACATACACACAACATACACACATACACACATAACACACACACCTCCAGATGGTGCGTGCGTTGTGTGCGGTGCGGTATTGTACGGTGTGGTTGGTTCATCTCTGCAGCGCTGTGCGCTGTGTGGCTTTGTGTGACTGCGGCTGGTGGCAACGCACAACAGCGCGCCCATGCTCACGCGCACACGCGCTCACACATGTGCACACGCTCTCTTTCACGCCCCTTCTCTCTCTGGTACCGAAACACGAACTCATCAACAATCCTAAAGAGATCGAGCGCAATGTTGAACGACATTGCCTACAAATCAAAACGCGATTTCCACACGCTCACACACAACACACACAACACACACACACACGCACACGCAGGTACGCTTCATCACCGTCGTGGAGCCGCCCCCGGCAGCGACCGCAACAGCAGCGGGCGGCCACAACACGCTCTCGCACCACCTACACTACCCCGGCGCGCACCCCGCCGCGCCGCGCGCAGCGCCCGGCCCGCTCCGCCCGGCGCAGGCTCTCGACGCGTGGCTGCCCGAGGTTGTGATCCGCACGGGGCCGCCGCACCCGTCTGGCCGCCTGCTCTCCACGCCGCCGCAGGGCTCGCTGCTCGGCGGCTCGCCCGCGTCGCCAAACGTGCAGGGCGTCTCGCGCAAGCTGTACCGCTTCCTGCGCCGCACGCTCACGCACTGGCCGCTGCCGACGTCCGCGTCGCTCACGCCGACCGTCACGCTGTGGCTCTCGGTCATCGCGCCGTGGGCGCCGCGCGCGTCGATCGCCAGGCTGCGCCTGCCGGCCCCGCCGACAAAGGACAGTGGGGCGTCGACCGGGGGCGCGGCGCCGCCCTCTGCCTCTACAGGCGGGGCATCCTCCTCGTACGCGGGTGTGCGCTCGGCTGGTGAGGCAAGCAGCCCATCGTACGGGGGCGCGTCGGGCGGCGGCGCGCGCGGTGGGGCAGGTGGGGCAGGTGGGGCCGCAGGGTGGGTAGGTGAATGGGGTGTGTGGCAGCATGGATGGGGTTGCGGTGGCCGGTGGTGGGGCAGGTGGGGCCGCATGTGGGGCAGATGGATGGGGGGTGCGGGGCAGCATGGTTGGGGGTGCGGGGGCCGCAAGTGGGGCAGGTGGATGGGGGTGCAGGGCTGCGGCGTGACGATCCCCGGCCCTCAATGCACACGGACTCCCCTTCCGCAATACACTCCCTCATTGATACTCGAACGCCCGCTTTTAAACACACACACACACAGCAGCAGCGTTGTCGTCCTCTGACGGGCGCGGGCGCAACACGCCCGACCTCGCCCGACCACGCCCGAGAATTTAACTCCCCAGTCACCCTCCTCCTCCCCGCCGGACTCCCCAATACACCCCGGCAACTCCCAAGTACCCCCCCCCCCCCCCGCAATGTCCACCACTACACGCACCTACCACGCAGCAGCGGCATCGTCCTCTGATGGGTGCAAATGCAACGCGCCCGAGCATGCCCGAGCCTGTCCCTCCCCACTCCCCCCCCCCCCCGTGCCGTACTCCCCAATACACCCCCCTAACTCCCGAATACACCCCACCACCACCACCCCAAACGTCCACCACCACACGCACCTGCCACGCAGCAGCGGAATCGTCCTCCGACGGGCCCGGGCTACACGCCCGAGCACGCCCAAGCACGCCCGAGACTTCCCCCCCCTCACTCACGAATACCCCCCCCCAAAAAAAACGTCCACCACCACACGCAGCAGCAGCGCCGTCCTCTTGAGAGGCGCACATGCTACACACCCGAGCTTGCCCGAGACTTTCCCTCCCCACCCCCCCCCCCCCGCCGTTCTCCCCAATACACCACCCTAACTAAGTCCCGAATACACCACCACCCACACCCAAACGTCCACCACCACACGCACCTGTCACGCAGCAGCGGCGTTGTCCTCTAACAGGCCCGGGCTACACGCCCAAACACGCCCAACCACGCCCAACCACGCCCGAGACTTTCCCCCCCCTACTCACAAATCCCCCCCCCCCAACATCCACCACCACACGCAGCAGCGGCGGCGTCCTCTGACGGACGCGGGCGCTGAACGCCCGAGACTTTCCCTCCGCAATGCACCCCCCTTACTCCCCAATACACACACCTAACTCCCCCCCCCCCCCCCCGCAAAACAAAACGTTCAGTATTTTGAATTAATTTCCTGAAGCCTGAAAATCCGGCTCCATGGCTCCCAAATCCGGTTGCAAACGCCAAAAACGAAAACACTGACGACCACGCTCACCTACCACACAGCTGCGGCATCGTCCTCTGACGGGAGCGGGCGCTACACGCCCGAGTGGCAACGCCACGTGCTCGCGCACCTCCCGTTCTACACTATCCTCATCCCCAAGTTCCTGGAGCTCACGTACGCGCGGCTGAGCTTCCGGTCGGACGCGGGTGGGTCGCTCTCTCCCCCCCGCTCTCTCTCTCTCTCTCTTTCTCTCCCTTTCTCTCTCTCGCTCTCTCTCTCTCTGTATATCTCTTTCCCTATCTCTCCCACTCTCGCTCTCGCTCACACCCTCTCTCTCTGTCCCTCTCCTATCTCTCTGATCCCCCCCCCCTCTCACCCTCTCTCACCCTCTCCCTCACCCTCTCCCTCTCCCTCTCCCTCTCCTTCCGGCGGCCCTCTGTGCTGCGAGCGCAGCTCCTAGTATACTTGCAGGGCAAGACATACATAGGACCCTCCTAGGACTCCTCAGGCATGAAGTTTAGTCGGTCACTCACTCTACACACACGCCAACCCCCCTCCCGATGCGCCTCCTTTGCCCCTCTCTCTTTCGTTCCTCCCAGGGACCGCCCCTAATATCATCGCGTGTGCGCCTTTGTAGTTGTGTAGGTTAACAGTTACGAGCTCCTAGTTCGCACCCTCGGGGCGTGGGATCGTGGGGGCGCCTCAGGAGGCAGGCGACCAGAATGCGCCTAGCAGGGCCCTTGCCGGTCAGGTCAGGAAATCACTCAGCACACACACACACACACTCTCTCCTGAAGCACACACACGCACACACACACACACACTCCTGAAGCACACACGCGCAGCCATGCTCGATGCCCTGCTTCTGCTCGACACGCTCGCAGCGTCGCCCGAGCTCGCAAGGCCTAGTCCGTCTGTTGAGCCACTCTCACGACCCCACCCCACCGACCCCACGCGCGCACACACGCAGCCATGCTGGACGCGCTGCTTCTGCTCGACACGCTCGCTGCTTCGCCCGAGCTGCTGGAAGAGCTCAGGGGCGCGGAGAAGGCGTACAATGCGTACCTGCAGAGCCCACTGCGGTGGGTGGGGGCGGGCAGGAAGGGGAGGCGGGGGGGGGGGGGGCAGAGAAGGTATGCAATGCCTTCCTGCAGAGCCCACTACGGTGGGTGAGGACGGGCAGGAAAGGGAGGCGAGGGGGGGGGGGGGCGTGGACGCGGAGAAGGCGTGCAATGTGTACCTGCAGAGCCTACTACGTTGGGTGGGGGCGGGCAGGAAGGGGATGCGAGGGGGGGCATTCTTGTGTGGGTGGGGGGGACGCGGAGAAGGCATTCAATGCGTACCTGCAGAGCCCACTACGGTGGGTGGGGGCGGGCAGGAAGGGGGGGCGATGGGAGGCATTCTTGTGGGGGGGGAGCATGGGCGTGGGCAAGGTGTACAATGCGTACCTACAGAGCCCACTACGGTGGGTGAGAGCGGGCAGGAAGGGGAGGCGAGGGGGGTCGCTCGTGTGGGTGTGGGGTCGTGGTGGGGGGGGAGCATGGGCGCGGAGAAGGCGTACAATGCGTACCTGCGGAGCCCGCTGCGGTGCGGGCCGGCAGGCAGGGGGTTCAGGGGTTGCTGTGCGGAGGGGAGGCGTGCTGGGGGGGGGGCATCGGGCGCAGCAGCAGCAGCGTGCGACGCGGCCCCGGCCAACGCTTGTTGAGAGTGTGCACTTCACCGGTTCTGTGTGTGTGACGTTCTGCGACGCCCTGATGCCCCCCCCCCCCACACACACACACGTTCCGTGCGCGCCCGTGCTGTGTGCGTGCACAAGCCACGCATCGCAGGCGGCCAGAGGCCCGTACGCCGACATGCTCGCGTGGCCGGTCGACCAGGCGCACGCAACCCACTCACGCCCCATGCCACACATGCTACCAACGCGCCCCGTACGAACACCGCAGGCGGCCAGAGGGCCCATACGCAGACATGCTCGCGTGGGCGGTCGACCAGGCTCACGACTGGGAGCTAGCCGCGACCGCGGGCGCCGGGGGGCCCGCGCCCGCGCGCGGCGGCCCTGGCGCGCCCGACCCCGCGTACCGCCTGTTCACGTCTGACCCGTGCAGCGCGGCGAGCTACGCGGTCGAGGTTCTGCGCGCGAGCGAGGCGCAGCTGGTGCGTTGTGTGTGTGTCTGTGTGTGTGTTGTCCTCCCCGTCCAGTCCTCCCCCCACCAGGGGGCGTGGGTGTGGGCGTGGGTGTGGGCGTGGGTGTGTGGGCGTGGGTGTGGGCGTGGGTGTGGGTGTGGGCGTGGGTGTGTGGACGTGGGGGGGGGGGCGCGCAGGCGGGGCAGAGCAGGCACAAACAGGCACGCAACGCTACGCGGTCGAGGTGCTTTGCGCGAGCGTTCAGTTGGTGCATTGTGGGCGTGGGTGGGTGGCCGTGTGTGTGTGAGGGGGGGGGGCGTGTAAGCGGGGGCATGGCAGGCACAAACACACAACAAACTCTACGCGATCGAGGTGCTGAGCGCGGGTGAGGCGCGGCTGGTGCTGGTGCGTTGTGGGCGTGTGTGGGTGGATGTGTGTGTGTGTGTGTTGTCTTGGGGGGGCGTGTAAGCGGGGCCAGGGCAGGCACAACCACGCACGAAACGCTACGCGGTCGAGGTGCTGCACGCGAACAAGGCGAAGCGAGGCTGGTGGGTGGTAAAGGGTGGGGCGCGTGCAGCGGGGCAGGGCACACGAGCATGCTTGCAACGCAACACGCATTCCAGCCATCCATGATTCTCCAATCGTTGCGAAGCCCGGCATGACGCACGCACACACGCACACAACGCACCCCGATGTATCCATCTAGATTCCTCTTTCTTCCGCAGGTTCGCCCCGTGTCGCGCATGTTTGCCCAGGTTCGTCCATGAGGCTGCCGACACGTTGCTGTCGCCGCTGGCCAGCGTGAACCCTAGATCCCTAAACCTGAACCCTAAACCCCAAACCCTTACCCCCATCATGTCCGCCCCGAGATCCGGTCCGCCGTGCACGAGGCAGTCGCCGCAAATTCCTTCTCCTTCGAACCATCAACCCCAGCCGTCCCCCCCCCCCCCCCGTGCCGCGCAGGTCCGCCCTGAGCTCCGGTCCGCCGTGCACGAGGCTGCCGACGCGGTCCTGCCGCTCGCGAGCGTGCACCTTGGGGAGCGCGAGGTGGCGGGGCCGATGCCGCCGCTCGGGCAGAGCTTCCCGCGCGCAGGTGTGTGTGTGTGTGTGTGTGTGTGTGTGTGTGTGTGTGCGTGTCACCCGCTATTCGAAAGGATTCCCAGTGCACGGGTCAGACTTTGCAACAATTGCCGGGGTGTATTGCTGTTAGTAGTACAGGCATTGCCGGTGCATGCGGACGGCCTCATGTAACGCTTGGTTGGTTGATTGGTTGTGTGTGTGTGTGTGTGTGTGTGTGTGTGCACCTTGAGGAGCGCGAGGTGGCGTGGTTGATGCCACCGCCCGGGCAGAGCTTCCCGCGCGCAGGGGTGTGGCTGATTGCACCCTCCGTCGGACACAGTTTCATGTGTGGGTGGGTGGGTGGGTGGGTCTGTGCGTGCTTGTGCATGTGTGGCGACGCTCAAGAAGTTTGGCCTAGCATTGACAGCGTATTAGATCTCTTGTGTATTGGGGGGGGGGGGGCACGGCACTGCACGGCCCCGCCAGCTGCTGCTGCTCGCTTGCCTGCCTGCCTCTCTCCGCACCCCACCCCCTGCGCACTCGGCTAACCCACGCCCCCTGCCCCGCACGCCCTGCCCACACACACCCGCACGCACGCACCCATATCAGGCACTTGGAAGGACCTACATTACCGTGGCGACTGGCTCAAGCGTCGCGGCCCGACCCACACCCCCGTCCCTCACCCACACCCACGCTCTCCTCCTCGCACGCACGCCCTGCCCATCCACGCCCCACGCACGCACACACACACACACACACACACACACACACCAGGCTCCTGGAGGGACCTGCATTACCGCGGCGACTTGCTCAAACGCCCGCCCACCCACACCCGTCCCTCACCCACGCCCTCCTCCCCGCACGCACGCCGTGCCCATCCATGCCGCACGCACGCACCCACCCACCGCAGGCACCTGGAAGGACCTGCACTACCGCGGCGTCTGGCTCAATTTCACACACACACACACACACACACACTCCCTCCCTCCCTCGCCAGCCTGCATGCGCCTTCCCACCCACACACGCGCCCCGCCCCGCATATCCACGCACCCCCTCCCCAGGCACCTGGAAGGACTTGCACTACCGCGGCGACTGGCTCAAGCGTCCCATCGCATCGTACGAGGTCGCGCCGCTCGCTCGCGCGCTCGTCTGGGCCTCTGAGCACGCCAACCTTGCGCTTGGCCTCACGCACCCTCCCGACGTCGTAGTGGTAGATAGCCCGTGCGGGCCAGAGACGCGCGCACAGGTGTGTGTGCGTGTGTGTGTGTGTGTGTGAGTGTGCATGTCTCTCTCTCGCTCTCACTCGCTCTCTCTCTCGCTTGTCTGGGCCTCTGAGCGCGCCAACCTTGCGCTCGGCCTCACGCACCCTCCCGACGTCGTAGTGGTAGATAGCCCGTGCGGGCCAGAGACGCGCGCACAGGTGTGTGTGTGCGTGTTCGTGTGTGTGTGTGTGTGTGTGTGTGCATGTCTCTCTCCCGCTCTCACTCGCTCTCTCTCTCTCGCTTGTCTGGGCTTCTGAGCGCGCCAACCTTGCGCTCGGCCTCACACACCCGCCCGGCGTCGTGGTGGTGGAGATCCCGTGCGGGCCAGAGACGCGCGCACAGGTGTGTGTGTGTGTGTGGTCGATTTTACAGTCTTGTTGGACGCCTTTAATGGCGTATTAGACTTGTGCTTGCGCACTCAATCCCTGAGGCAGGCAGATACGATCACCCGCACTAGTCCACTCAGTGGATACACATTGACTGTGTCCATCCCACTAGCTCTAGTACATCTGGTCGCGCCATGCGTCTCAGTTCGGGCAGCCAGCCTGGCCACCCTCCTCCTCCTCCGTTCATCACGTGGCGCACGCCCGACATGCCGCCAGCCTCCATGCATGGCGCTTGCGCTGCGAGGGCGCTTGCTGCCAGTGCACCTCCGTCGTCATGTGTCTCATGCAAGTAAGATTCGCCCTGCATGGAGACCCTCCATGCAGGTCACTGAAGTGCCCCGCGATTCGTGCCGTAGCTGCAGTCCGTAGGCCGAAGCCGTCGCCGCAGCCGATGTCAGTAGCCGTGGCCGTAGCCGTAGCCGTGCAGATGCAGATGCCCAGAGGGCGGACGTGTAGCCGATGCGATGTGAGTGCAGATGCAGGGTGTCCCTGGCCGTAGCCGAAGCCTTAGCCGATGTCAATCAATAGCCGATGCCCATAGCCGGTGCCCTGGCTGTAGCGTAGCTGCAGCCTCTGCCCGGTGCCGGTGCCCGTGGCTGCATGGGGGTACCGACGATGGCGGCGCCGACTTCTGCCAGCAGCCTGCCCTCCGTCCCCGCATGCCTCGCAGTTGCCTGCCTTATGACGCCGTGTCTCAAACAGCCACTAGCGCTCTGGATCAGGGCAAATCGGCGACATAGCCGATTTTCCAAAACCCAGAGTCGCTCACGCTGCAGCAGCACCCTGTCAGCCCAGTTGGTCCGCCATTGGCGGCGTCGGGGCGGGAGCCCCCGACGATTTTGACACCACTTGAAGTTTTTGTGTGTGCGAGTGTGTGTGTGTGCTCGTGTGTGTGCGTATGTGTGTGTTTGTCTGCACATATCTTTCTCTGTCTCTTCCTCGCTCGCTCGTTAGCTCTGTCTTGTTTGTGTGTGTGCATGTGCCTCACGAGCGCAGTCTCTGTGTGTGTGCCTCATACGTCCGCCCGGCGTGATGGAGAGCCCGTGCGGGCCTGAGACGCGCGCACAGGTGTGTGTGTGTGTGTGTGTGTTCGTGTGTGTGTGTGTGTGTTTTGTGTGTGTGTTTGTGTGTTTGTGCTTGTGCGCCTCTCTCTCGCTCGCTCTGTGTCGTTCGTTCGTGTTTATGTGCCTCGCGCGCGCAGTCTCTGTGTGTGTGCCTCACAAACACACACACACGGCTTGGTGGTGGTGGAGAGCCCGTGCGGACCACAGACCCAGGTGCGTGTTTTGTGTGTGTGTGTTTGTGTTTGTGTGTGTGCGTGCCTCCCTCTCGTTTGTGTGTGTGTGTGTGTGTCTCTCTTGTGTGTGATGTGCACGTGCGCACGCACCCACATGCGCCTCTCTGTGCGTAGATGTCTCATCCACGGGCGTACTGTGCAGCACATGAGCCTTGTGACGTGTGCAGCACATGAGCCGTGTGACGAGCCGTGTTACGTGCCATAACCTGTTCCCGCCCTCCTCACACACACCCCTCCCATACCGTGCTGCTCAGCATGACGTGACCTGGACCCTTAACTATCAACCCATTATCACGCAACCTACCCCCCCCCCCCCAGGCTGTGCTGCTGAGCTGCTCGGCATGGCATGACATGACCCCTAACCTCTTCACCCTAAATGAGTCAACCTGCCCCCCCCCACACCCCAGGCGGTGCTGCTGGGCCTGAGGAAGCGCGGGTTCAGAATCAACCTGCGACCGCTGGCAGAGCGCCAGGTGCTCGCGTGGATGCTCGGGCTGTACCTGCTCTTCCGACTGCTGGTTGGGGGCGGCGGAGGGGGTGTTACAGTCCAGGTTTAGCTGCTAGGTACTAGGCAGCCGAGGCGGAAGGCTGTGCTGCGGACTGTCAGGTGTTGCCCGCGTGGATGCTCGGGCCGTGCCTACTCTTCCGACTGCTGCTTAGGCGCGGCAGATTGGGCATGTATGTTGCTGCCGCGGTTTAGCTGCTGGCCACTAGGTAGCTAACGGATTGGTGCACATCAGTGTGCCAGGTGCTGGTACTTATGCTCGGACAGTACTGATCCTACAACTGCTGTTTGCGGAGGCTGTAGTGGGGCACGTGGTCTGGGTAGCTTCTAGGAAGCAGCAGCAGTGAGGCAGACAGTCTGTCGAAGTGTCGTTTCCTTGGATGGCTTACACGTTGCCACCGGTCCGATCGTACCTAGAGTCAATCCAAACTCACAATGCAATGCTTGGCGCGCTTGGTGGCGTTGCGTCATCGTGGCGTCACGGCGGTCATCACAGCTTACCGTGCAAGATTTTAAACGCAAGGCAAACAAACGGGGTCCGTCCGCTCCTGCCTCTGCGCCTGCTCTCTCTCGCACTGCCTCTCTTGTCCTACACATCCTGCGCGTCCTCAGCGGGTGGTGCGTCGTCCGCCGGCCGCTGCTGTGGCTGCTGTCACGGCCCGCTGTGGATGATGCGAACCTGCGGCCGGTGGAAGGACGGCGGCGCCGCCCACCGCCCCGACGGCCGCTGCTGCGCCGGCATCGGCGAGCGCGGGGGTGCAGGCGCTGGTGTGGGCGCAGCTGCGGGTCCAGGCGCGGGTGCAGGCGCAGACGCAGCAGCCCTGTCGAGCGCGGCGTCTACGTGCGCGGCGTCGCTGCGCTGCCCCTGTGATGTCTCGCCCGGCGGCGGCGCCTGGGCCACCCGCCCCAGCGACGGCCACGCCCCACTGACGGGCCTGCCTGGCGCAGCGGCGCGCCGCATCGCGTGCGCCGCGGGGTGCGCCGCCTCCTCGCACGCCACGCCTCGCGCGCGCAGCAGGTCGGCGACGCGCCGCGGCACGCAGGACGCCTGCAGGGGAGGAGGGTGGGGCCAATACTTTAGACGGGTGGGCTCCTATCTCTGGTTGCTAGCCCCACTTGACGAGGCTGCTAGCTAGCTCGCGCAGTCGCATGCCCCGTGAGCGCGATGTCGATTTTTAGGCAACGGTCAACTGTGGCGCGCGTGCACGCACGCATACACACACACACACGCACACACACACACACACACACACACACACACACACGAACGCACACACACACACACGCACACACACACACACACCTGCGCGCCCGTGAGCGTGATGTCGTTTTTTAGACAGCGGTCAACCGCAGCGCGCGTGGACACGAGCAGCAGCAGCTGGCGCGCGCGCGTGACGGCGGTGTAGAGCAGCTGCGCGTGTGGGCGCGTGTGTGTGAGTGTGTGGACACTAGCAGCAGCAGCTGGTGCACACGCGTGACGGCGGTGTAGAGCAGCTGTGTGTGTGTGTGTGTGTGACCGCGACCCAACCACGCCCCCCGCGCCCCTAGCTCGCACATAACCGCCTGCCCAACACAAACTTGGGGCTACCCTTTGAAGGGGATGCGGCGGCAAGGCACAGAGGCGCTGCTCTGGCCATGTTTTGTTAGCACAGATCTTATGCTCGGGGGTGTTTTGTGTGCGCGTTTGTGTGTCAGTGATGTCGTTTGTTTGGCGTGATGGCAGTGATTTCCTGTTCAGTATTATGAATTCATCATTCCACCGCCAGATTTTGCTTTGACCGCGTTGACCGTTGATCTCCCGTAGACCGCTTGTCCTCATACATAGGTAACTTCAAAGCTGTTGCCGTGCTCTATCTGGCGGGCTTGTCAGACTAACAATCCACTGGATGGGTTGAGCTGTGTGCAAGGTCAAAGTACAGCCGACATACAGCCAGATGGCTGCGTAGAGCCGAAAAAGGAAATCACAGCGTGATGACGTCCTTGTAGCGCAGCCCCAGCCCCCGCAGGGCCGCGTTATAATTCGCCGTTGACGAACGCGTACCAT